>JAPDEL010000101.1:0-99274 GCA_027569095.1 Aspergillus conjunctus | reverse complement strand
CCCCCCCCCCCACCCCCCCCCCCCCCCCCCCCCCCCCCCCCCCCCCCCCCCCCCCCCCCCCCCCCCCCCCCCCCCCCCCCCCCCCCCCCCCCCCCCCCCCCCCCCCCCCCCCCCCCCCCCCCCCCCCGGTTCTTACAGAAGGAGAATTGAGAACTTGGTCATAAACGGTGCCCAGCAGTAGGTTACCACAATGCCTATGAGTAACTGATTTCGGGTGGGTGGCATTAGCTGCAAGTCAAACCTTGATCGATGGACAGGGACCTACCTTTAGATACATATCAAGGGCAGCAGCCGGCACATTGTACAGATGTCTTCCAAACCCGTAATCCATTGCTAGCGGGAGGAATTAGTCGTGCGGGCATGAACTTCAAACAAGGAGATTCTTACAAACATAAGACAGCACGAAGAAGGCTATTGAGAAAGCCTGAATGTCACATTAGTGACCGAGTATAAGGTGGAATAACCAAGGTATATCATATATTCCTACAGTTGATGCAATAACCGCCCCTGCAAAGTTCTAGTTAGTGCTCCGAATGGCGGGAAGCATGCAGAAGCCAAACGTATAGTCGTCCAGTCCAAAAGATTTGACGAGGAAGAGCCGCGTATAGAGCCGCAGGAAGAGGAGGACAATGGCGATTCCCAAGAGGTCCTGGTGAGAGAAAAGTCCGGTTCCACTCCGTCTGGCGGTGGCATGGCGCCCACGATTTCTGTGGAAGCCATTATGCGTGAAGAATCAAGGACCAGCTGGGAGGTCTCATGAGATCAGGGAGAAGAAGGGAAGGAGAAAAAGGAACGAGAGCGAGATGAGGAAAAGCAAGGATGAAGAACAGAAGAGGAAAGGATCGAAGGAGTGCCCGTTTAGGAATGTCGGTTTGACGAAGCGTAGCCAAGTCTTCTCTTCTCCCACTGACCGGCCCAGGAGGTGGCCGACAGAGGAAGGGATTTGAATAGCCTCCCCTCGGAAGGTGAGCCGCAACACTCAGTCCCACTTTTGACATTTGAGATACCCCAACTGCCAACTCTTCTTCTTGGCGACTCTGCTGAGGAGGACGGGGATTCATTGCGATTAACGGAAATCGCTTCGCTTCGTTACAGGGGCAGCCCGAGTCGCGTGCGGAGTGTGGCTAGGCCCTTGCAGAATGGAATTCACGGCTGGAGACCAGCCGAATAGTATCCGGTTACGTGATAGTGTGTCCCCGAGTGTTGGGACGGGATGCGTGGTGCCAACGGTAATTCTATTCTCAGCGCGATGAGTGGCCACGACGAGGGATTAGCGTGGTTAGGGCAAGCGAGATGAGACGGCGGACTCGGGAAGCGCCGTGATTGTCTCCGCTGTCAGGACAGTGCGTACTTTTGTCGTGCGAGCCGACGACACTAGTAGTAGACTGTCCTAGACTATGCCATTGTGGAATAATGCAAGCGTCGCCCCATCCTGCCTGGGATGATTCTCCCTTTCCCCCCTCGAACAAAGTTTTGTTCTTCGGATGCTGTCTCGCCAGAATGATGGCGGCCGTCCAGCAATCGCTCACGCCCGCTATTCTGGCAACGGCCAGTCTCACGGGCGTTGCTCTGCATCTTGTCCTTTTCAAACAGGTCGAGGTCGACAAGCGTCCCCGCGTCGACGGCTGCGTCCTTCATCGTAGCCTACCTTCTGATTGCCAATGCCCTCCCGCGGATTAGCAGCGAATACGAGGGCTTCCTTTGGTCATATACCGTCGCTCTCCTGGCCTGGTGCTGTCTGCTCGTCTCACTCTGGACCAGCATCCTCGTCTACCGCGCCTTTTTCCACCCATTGAAAACCTTCCCCGGTCCCTTTGGGGCGAGATTGAGCAAGTTCTGGAGCCTGAACAAGGTGCTTGAAACGAACATCCGGTGGTACCGCACCCTCGATGCATTCCACGACAAATATGGCGACTTTGTGAGAACCGGTATGTCTCCATAATCCTTTGAAGCCCTGTCGTTCGTTTTGTTACTGCAATAGAGCTTACGGAATCTTCCTCACAGGCCCCCGTGAGCTCGTCATCTTTGACGCAGCGGTCATCACCCCGGTCCTTGGCTTTGCGTCGGTCACAGGCAAGGGCCCATTCTATGACTCGATGGAAACGTCGGTCAACACGACCCGGGACCGAGCGTTCCACCGAAAGAGGAGAAAGGTGTGGGATACTGCCTTTAAGATCTGTGAGTTGGAGCCCGAATATCCTGGGTTGGACGCCGGCACTGAACACGGGCAGCGCTCGCGGAGTATGGCCCTCGGATCGAGGAGTTTACGAGCCAGCTTCTCGTCCGAATCGGCAAGAATCTGGGGAACCCCCTTCTCGCAAACGAGATCTGCATCCATTAAAGTTACGACGTGATGAGCGCCCTGGCATTTGGGGAGGCGATGGGCTTTATCAAGGGCGACTCCAATGATACTGCCAACTCGGTCCTGAATAATATCCAAAGGGGGGTCGATGCCATCGGCCTCCTCCTCCATGTCCCGTGGCTGATGGGCCTGCTGACGACGTTCTCCTGGGCGATCGGTCCAATGCGCGAGTGGAACGAGTACTCGGAGAAGCTGGTCATTCAACGCAAGAGCGTGAGTATCCACATCCGTGACATTTTTTTTTTTTTTTTTTTTTTTTTTTTTTTTTTTCAATCATGGCAGTCTAACTGGTGTAGATGAAAAACCCAAAGCCAGATCTGTTTGGCCACCTCCTCGACAACACTGAGGACACTGCCGTTGGGTGCTCTCTCCTCAACTCGGAGTGTCGCCTGATTGTTCGGTGCTGGAAGGTGAGGCCCCTGAAACTGTTTGATTGATTGACAGGACTGAGCTATTGTTCTAATCGTCTCCTTGGGCTGAACGCAGTGACACCACCGCCACAGCCTTGACATTTCTCTTCGTCAATCTTGCGCTGTACCCGGAGTGGCTCGAGCGACTGCGCGCCGAGATTGACCCAGTCTTTGCCAACTCGGACTTCAACTGTGCGCGGTCCCAACCCGTTCTCGACGCCATCATCAACGAGAGCATGCGGATCAGTCCGTCGGTGTTTTTCGGCTCCCAGAGAGAGACTCCCCCAGAGGGAATGAAGATCGGAGACACGTTCATCCCGGGGGATACCATCATCTCCATCCCGGCCTACCAGGTTGCGAGAGGTAGTCTTGCTCCCTCCGCTTAACTATATTCTTTTTGCTGGCATTCAGTTTCTAACTACGACTTGCTAGACGAGCGAAACTTTGTTCCACGCCACTAAACTCCTCCCTGAGCGATGGTACTCGAAGCCCGAACTTGTCATCAACAAAAACGCCCACAGGCCCTTCTTGACTGGTCCCTTTAACTGTGCGGGCCGGAGCCTGGCGATGATGGAGCTCCGGTCGGTGGTTGCGCGGGTTGCCCATGAGTTTGATATCGCGTTTCCCCCGGGAGTCAATTTCGACGCCGAGGATTACTTTAGTCGGATCAAGGATCACTTTGTCTCTGGGGCGCCTCCCCAAGAGCTTGTCTTTACGAAGCGGATGGTCTAACTATCACACGATCGATCTGATCAGGGCTGGGAATGTAGATGTTCATTTTACCATCGCGTATCGAGTTTATTCTTCTTTCCATCTTAAGATGTTATATCCTACTAGGCCAGCAGTCTGAATATCACTACGATTTTACAGAGTACTATCCATAAGGCAGGTTACACGTTAGCCAGGCTTGTTCTGGTCTCCAAGATGAATTGAGTAACTACGTACTGTATTATCTTTACTACCCAGATAGCCCCCGCTGCGTGGAAATAACAACCCCACTCTCCAACCCCAATTACCAACTCCATTTATGAACGAAGACAACCCAACCCGACTGCTCGAAGAACTCGTCAATCTCAGATATTAATACCCCATGGAGCCCAACACACCCACACCCAAGCGACGAAGAGAGGACCGCAGACGGACCGCCCGTGCGTAAGTAACACAGCCTGACCTACTCTGGCCCATCGCCGAGGAAGCTAACAGCTCCCCTCCCAGCTGCGATCGGTGTCGCAGATTGAAAGAGCGATGCGAAGGCGGCATCCCCTGCACCCGATGCATCCATCTCGGCCGGACCTGTGAATTCAAGCGTCTTCTTGCGTCGTCACCGGCCGAACTAGTTCCGGACGTGCGGAGTCCGCCAGAGGTGAACGTGAATGTCCGGGACTTGCTCGAGCGCGTCATGTACATGGAGAAGATCCTGAAGCACAAGGTCCAGGGCATTGGCTTTGACCTGGAGAGTCTGCGGAGGGTGGCCCGGGCTCTGGACGAGAAGGAGCGGGATGATGGCGGGGGTGGTTATCCCGGGAATTTGCTACCGGTGGTCGAAGAGGATGCGATCGAGGAGGAGGTTTGCACGATTGATCCGGTGGAGGAGACGACGACTCGTGCGTGAGACCTTTTTCGTCCCGATAGATGGGAGTTGGGTGGTGACTGACTGACTGACTGACTGACCGAGGGGAGTAGACTACTCGGGCGAATTCTCGTACTGGAACTTCTCCATGCGAGTGAAGCGGCACATTGAGGATCCGCTGAACCCGCTGCAAGTCTCCAACTACTGGCGCGCCGAGCAGCTGCATTCGGGCGTCAGTGGCACGAGCACGGTGTCCGCGGCGATCGCCTGCTGTCCGCCGCGCCACGTGGCCGACTTCTTGATCAACGTGTTCTTCCAACACGCCGAGACGTACTACTTTTGTGTCGACCAGGGCTGGCTCCTGGACCGCGTGGACGCACTGTATACCGACCCCGGGAGATTCGGCAAGCAGTGCGCGGCGGTGGTGAGTATCATTCTCACCGTCTTCGCGATTGCAACGCAGTACGCCTATCTCGACTCCCCGAGCTGCAGCGGCAGCGTCGCCGAGTTCTCGGAGGATGCCCTGGGGACGATGTTTTACCGGCAGGCCGTCCGCTTCCTGCCGGAGATCATCGAGGCCTCGTCGCTGGAGAGCGTGCAGGCGTGTCTGCTCTTTGCGGTGTATGCGCTGCCGGTGGATGCGTCGGGGCTGGGGTATATTTATATCACGCTTACGAATCGACTGGGGATGCAGAACGGGATGCATCGACAGTATACTGGGACGGGGCTGAGCGCGGCCATGGTCGAGACGAGAAATCGGGTCTGGTGGACGGCGTACACGCTCGAGAGGTATGAGCTGTCCCGAAGAGATCCAAAAAAAAAAAAAAAAGTGCGCAAGGGGGAGGCATTTTGCTGATGAGCAATTAGGAAAATCTCCATCTTCCACGGGCGACCGTTGTCCACGCATCGCTGCGACGTGGATGCGCATTTGCCTGTGTATCGTGAGGAGATGCAATGCGGCGACTCCGCGTCCACCATCCCCTACATGGTTGCTTCGATTCTGCTCACGCGTCGCCTGGAAGAGTTCTCCCATGAAATGTCGGTCACAGCCCGTCTGTTGCTGCCTTGCCTTGCCTTGCGATTGCTGACCGTAATGGCTACAGGTCCCTCCTGCGGGTCTACCAGAAGCACGAGCGTCTGCGTATCCTATCCCGGTTGGTGGCTGGTAAGAACGAGCTGGACGCCTGGTGGAAGACGCTGCCAGAGCAAGTCCACCACGACCTCCTACCTCATCACCCGCATTTCCGGGCCTCCAAGCATCTCCGGCTCGAGTACTGCCTGGTCTGCATGTTTATCGGCCGCCCCCTCCTTCTGAACCGGACGTTGTCGTCGCGCTCCACGCCGACCTCCCCCGAAGACGGCGACAACAACAACCCCAGAAGTCCAGCGGGCCACGCATCCCACCGCCAGGAGCTCGTGGCCTGCTGCGTCCAAGCCGCCAAGGAAGCCCTGGGCCTGTGCCGCACCCTGCGGGACACGGGGCCTGGCCTCGCCCGGGCCTCGTACATCGAGTACAGCTCGTGTCGCGCCTCGTTGCTGGTTCTGATCGCGCACTCGATCCAGGACCGGTCCGCGCGGTTCCGCGCCGAGCTGCGCGAGGGCCTGGATATGATCCGCGAGATGGCGGCCGCGGGGGACTCGGCCAGATCGGAGGTGGCACTGCTGGAGTCGCTGGAGCGGGCGTTGACGCGTCTGCAGTACTCTGTTGAGAAAAACCGCCGAGATGGTGATGGCGACGCGGGGTCGGGCTCGGATTATGAGTGCTTCAAGCACTGGGAATCGTTGTGGAAGTCCGGGGGGACGACGGTCAACACCCTACCGGAGAATAGTCCTCGAGTGGCTGGCCTGGGGGCGCCATCATCACTGTCGGGCCAGCCTGGTCCGTCCCCTAATTATCGGGAGGGCGCATCGCCTACGGGGCTGGGCCACTCGCCGTTTGCCATCGACGCCCTGGCCTTTGGCACGGGGGGTACACTGCCGAGTCATCCGGAGCTGCGGGTTCTACAAGAGTTTCTGGCAATCCCGGGGTACAGATTCGACGCGGCCGAGAGCAGCTTTGGCTGTCTCGGTGTTCCCTTTCCGGGATGAGCATTCCTTCTCGCTAGTCATACTAGGTATTCACTTCAGTCCCTCCATAAGGTACAACTTGGCCACCTAAGAAGAAGAGGAGGAGGAGGAGGAGGAGGAAGAAGAAGAAGAAGAAGAAGAAGAAGAAGAAGAAGAAGAAGAAGAAGAAGAAGAAGAAGAAGCCCTAACCACCCTCTGCGCCATCTCCACCAATCCATCCGCAATCACATCCATCCCACCACCACCGTCGGTATCAAAAATCTCCAGACACGCCTCCTTCTCATAAACCGTGCAATACGCGCCCCGAAACCCAGCCTTGACCGCCGCCGAAACATCCCACATATGCGCCGCCGCAAACCACCGCTCCTCGCCCTCCGCAAACCGCTCCAGAGCCGCCCGATAAACCTCCAACGCCGGCTTGGCCAACCCGCCGCTATCACAACTGATCAAGTTCCCCCTCGGCATCTCCACCCCGCCGGCCTCAAAGTACCCGCCCACCCGCGCCGCGTCCCCCGTCGTCAGACACCAAACCGTGAACCCGCTCTCCCGTAGCAGCGCAAAACACTCCTTCACGCCGGGCCGCAGCTGCAAGGACGCGTAGCCGCGGATGCACTCGTCGCGGTCGGCGTCGGTGGCGAGGGCGCGCGGGTCCGGCACCCCGGCCAGGCACAGGGTACGGTAGAAGACGGCGGCCAGGACGTCCCGGTAGGGCCGGTAGCGCTGGGAGATGGACAGGAAGGTGAATTCGAGCTCGGCGGCGGTCATCCAGGTGTAGCCGAAGGACTGGGGGGTGATGTTGTGGGCGAGGAGGCGGGGGCCGAGGGTGCGCGAGATGGCGGCGAAGTAGGCGTCGAAGGAGACGCAGGTGCCGACGACGTCGAAGACGATGTGTTTGGGCATGGGCATGGTGCGGGATATATATCAATACCTAGGTACCTAAGGTAGCTAGGTAGATAGGTAGGTAGGTAAGCTATGAGGTTTTCACAGGAGCGTCCGCCGTAATGTCTCTATAGCTGTAGCCGAAGCTGGAGCTGGAGCTCTCTTAATCTCCGTATCTGAACACCCCATTTATCCCTTGACACCTACCCCATTTACGAGTCGGTGCTACGAGGGAAAAGTGGTGAATACCCCAATTTACCCCTCGCTATCGCCTGGACACGATTGGCCCTGCCATCCACATATCGCCACGCACCGGGGATCGTCCCTCTTAGCCCCAAATCAGACCGGAGCTTGACCGGGCCATTCACCACTGCTCAGCTCCGGTGTTGGTTTGGTTCATAAAGCGTGCGGCCTGATATATCCCGCGATCTATCGAGCTTGGCTTCACTCACCAGTGCTCCTTCATTCACGTAAATTCCTCCAACAACCCTAAAACATGTCCTCCAAACCCTTCCCGGCGGCGCCCACCAGCAGCACCACCACTCCCTTCTGGCGCACCGAGCCAGACCCCCTCGACAACCACCGCTCCACGACGACCCTGCCCCCGACAAGTGACATTGTGATCATTGGATCCGGATACGCAGGCGCATCGACGGCCTACCACCTCCTCGAGCAGTGCGCCTCCGACTCTGGTTCTGGCTCTGACTCTCCGCCCTCAATCGTGATCCTAGAGGCTCGTCAGGTATGTTCCGGCGCCACGGGCCGAAACGGCGGCCACCTGAAGCCCGACGTGTACAACTTCGTCAGCACGGTCGCGCAGCGGCACGGGGTCGAGGCCGCGGCGGAGCTGGCCGCCTTTGAGCAGGCGCATGTGCCCGCGCTGGAGGCGCTGGTCGAGCGCGAGGGGATATCCTGTGATCTGCAGGTGTCGCAGGCGCACGACGTGCAGCTGGACGAGGCCCACACGGCGAAGCTCCGGACCGGGTACGAGGCTCTTCTTGCGGGTGGATCGGGGCCGACGAAGAGCGCGGTGTTGACGTTTGGGGGGGAGGCCGAGCGGGTACGTCCTTACCGTTTTTTTTTTCTTACCTTTCCTGGCCTTATCCTTTCCCCTCCCATCCGACGTGGGCGATAGACGAGAGGGCTGATATGCGTGGTGGTGGTATCTAGATCTCCGGCGTCAAAGGCGCCAAATCCTGCTTCAGCTACCGCGCCGGCCGTCTCTGGCCGTACAAGCTCATCACGCACCTCCTGCGATCCGCCGTCGCCCGCGGCGCCGTCAACCTGCAAACGCACACGCCCGTGCTCCGCATCTCCGACTCGCCGGACCAAGATGGCCACTGGACCGTCCACACGGCCCGGGGCTCGATCGCCGCCAAACACGTCGTGCTGGCCTCGAACGCCTACACGGCGGCCATTGCGCCGCAGTACCAGGGCACCATCGTGCCCGTCCGCGGCACCTGCAGTCGCATCGTGAGCCCGAACCCGCCCACCGGGGAGGGCCGGCCGACGATGGACGCCTCCTACACGGTGCGCACCCGCGAGGGGATATACGAGTACCTGATCCCGCGGCCGGACGGGAGCGTGATTGTCGGCGGGGCGCGGTCGGCGTACGCGCACGATCTCAGGGAGTGGTATGACAATACCGATGACACGAGGCTGATTGAGTCCGCGGCGCATCATTTCGATGGGTATATGCAGCGGCATTTCCACGGGTGGGAGGGGACGGGGGCGTATACGGATCGGGTGTGGACGGGCAGTGAGGATTCCCTTCTTTTCCTTTCCTTTCCTTTCCTTTTCTTTTCTTTGCCTTTTCTTTCCTGTACTTGGTCGTCGTCGGGCTGAAGCTAACGCCAAGGGTTACATACAGTCATGGGATACACGACGGATTCCCTCCCTCATGTCGGGAGTGTCCCCGGGAAACCGGGCCAGTTCGTGATTGCCGGGTTCAACGGCCATGGGATGCCGCAGATCTTCCTCTCGGCGAAAGGAATCGCGCGGATGATTCTTCGCGGGGCCGAGTTCGAGGATACGGGGGTCCCGAGGGTATTCAAGACGACGCAGGCGCGGCTGGATAGCCCGGAGAATACGATTCTGGCGGCGTCCTACGTGACTTGCGGCTGCCAAGGCGCAGCTGTAGAAGGACCAGCACCAGCACCAGCGTAGCCCATTGGCTTGGTTTAGTTTAGTTTAGTTTAGCTAAGCTTAGCTTGATGAATTGATGATAGAGGCGAGGAATGATAAGACTGTTACTTTGTCCTTTCCTTAGCGTTCCGTGCCATTATGAAAGTTGGGGTAACTTCCCCCTCTCTGTGCCTGTAGGGTTGGTCTTACTATTGCTGGTGATAAGGATCCGGTCGAGATCCGGTTAACCCCCGGTGCAGAGCAGCCAAGAAAGGCGGACGGTGATAGAGGGGACGTTCTGTATCGATGAGATGGACGATCGGAGACGTACGTAGCCTGAGGGCATAAAATGCCACCGAACCGGCCGTGTTGAATTGATGCTCTCGGTCACTCAAACTACCGGACCTACCTGGACTCCCCGCACCACTTTGCTAGGCCTGACGAATAATGACAGACGAGAAGAAAGAAAGTGCAGGACCAAGTGTGGCGACGCATCGACAACCCTCTGACGTCGAGGTCGGACAGCTAGAGTCTGGCAGTGAAGACTATGGCTGGAACCGGGGTCTCTCGCCCCGCGCTGTGATCATGCTGTCCCTGGGAGGGGGCATTGGCCTGGGTCTGTGGATTGGAACAGGGACGGCACTAGCTAGTGGTGAGCTCCTGGCCTGCATCTCAAGTCCATGACCGCCGCTGACAAGCGAGGCAGCTGGTCCGGCCGGCTGTGCGATTGGATATGCATTAGTCGCGTAAGTGCCTTTAGCCCGGTGCCGTACCTGAGCCTGATGCCGTATACCAGGTCTTGTTGGCAACTAACCCCGTCTTCTAGACTCGCCATCTACATCGAATTCCTCTCGATCGGCGAAATGACCTGCTACAAGCCCATCAACGGCGGCTACATCCGGCAGTGCATGGAGTACATCGACCAGGCCGCCGCCTTCGCCATGGGCATGAACCTCTGGTTCTCCTGGACCATGACCGTCCCCGCCGAGGTCATCGCCTGCATCAACGTCCTCAAGTACTGGGAGGCGCCCCGCGACTTCCCCATGGCCGCCTACATCACCATCTTCGGGGTGGTCACGGCGCTGCCCAACTTCTTTGCCGTTCGGAGATACGGCCACGTCGAGGTCGTCATGAGTGCGCTCAAGGTGTTTTCGATCCTGGCGTCCATGTGCTTCCTGTTTCTCATGGCGTCCGGCGGGCTGCCGGCGAGTCCGGGGCCGCTGGTCTTTCATTACTGGAAGAGCCCGGGGGCGTTTAAGAATGGGATGAAGGGGATTTGCAAGGCTGTGCTGCAGGCGGCGTTTAGCTGTCCATCTGGTCTGTCATCCCCTCTCCCCAGCCTTTCCTGCCTAGGCCCCCTGGTAAAGCGTCAAACTAACGATCGTTCGAGGACAATAGCCGGCTGGGTCGCCGTCACCGCAGGCGAAATGAAAGACCCCCGCCGCACCGTGAAGCGCTCCGTGAATCCCCTCTTCTGGCGCATGTTTGTATTCTACATCGTCAACATCTGGCTCGTCGGCATGTGCGTCCCCTACAACCACCCCTCGCTGCAGAGCGGCTCCGGCACGTTGGCCAGCCCGTTCATCCTCGCCATCCGCGACGGCGGCGCCCCAGTGTTCGCCCACATCATCAACGGCCTGGTCTTTATCACCGTGCTCTCCTGCGGGATCACCTCGTACTACGTCGCCAGCCGCTCGCTTTCGCACATGGCCGACCTCCGCATCATCCACCCGTACTTTGGCAAAAAGGACGCCGCCGGTCGCCCGTGGCTGTCTCTTATCCTCAGCGGTCTTCTGGGAGGCGGGTTGACGTATCTGAATCTCAATAATACGTCTGCGCAGGTGTAAATTGGTTTTCGAACCTGGTGCGTTCCCCTCCCCCCCCCCCAAATCCCCATTACCACCTCATCCTACTTCATCCTACTTCATCCTACTTCATCCTACTTCATCCTACTCCATCCTACTTCATCCTACTCCATCCTACTCCATCCCAGAAAACTAACAAGTATAGGACAGGTCGGCGTCTCCGCCTTCTGCAACTGGCTCCTAATCTACATCTCGCACCTCCGGTTCCGGCAGGGCCTCAAAGCCCAAGGAATCGACCACAGGACCCTCCCCTTCCGCGACCGCTGCGCCCCGTACTCCCAGTATGTCGGCGTGGCGCTCATCCTGTTCTTCCTGGGCGCGCAGCTGTACTTTGCCATCTTCCCGTTCCGGGGCCAGCAGCCGAGCGCCGAGAATTTCTTTGCGTCGTATATTACGGTGCCGTTGGCGGTGTTGGATTATGTTTTGTTTAAGGTGTGTGTGTGTATACCACACCCCCCCCCCCCCCCCCCCCCCCCCCCACACCGCATCCTCTACTACCTACCTACCTACCTACCTAGTGCCTAGTGGCTCATTCAGGGTGGGAAGGGGTGAATATATGTTGGGTGACTGGGTGACTGGGTGACTGGCTGACTGACTGACTGACTGTGACTACCCTACCAGCTCTGGTTCAAGACCAAGATCGTCGCGCCAAAGGATATGAACTTTACTGCGGCCAAGTACTTTGATAGGATTGATGAGGAGGAGAAGGAGGAGGCGAGACTGAATCCGAAGCCGGAGAAGAAGTCGGTGGTAGGTCGGCTTTGGGGGTTGCGGAGGGCGATTGTGTAATTCAATTTACCTCGCTAGGGAGGTAGGTAGGTGGGTAGGTAGGTTGGGAGGATCTTATATCTATATCTATGATTGTGGATGGTATTTAGGTAGGATATGGGGGGGGGGGATTACCAGTACTTCTACATGTTTGTCTCTTCTATTCTTGACTTTGGATTGAATTCGGATTAGTACCTCAGGTAGGTAAGGGAGGACATATTCACTGGTAGCTTTAGCAGTAACTGAAGCTTACAGAGGTTGTGGCTCGTGGCTGGCATTGCCATATAAAGGCTTCAAGGGCGGTTGTCTTCTTCTCAACTTTCCTTCTTCCTATTCATTCCTCTATTTGCTTTTAGGTTTAGGGTATTTGTACGGCATTCTCAGCCATTTGGTCAAATTTGGACCCCCCCCCCCCCCAAGTCAAAAGACTATATGAATCTCGTCCGCGAATTCCAGCCCGTATAGATAGGGTTGAGCCTGAAACCAAACTTTCATGACTTCATGTCGTGTCTATCCACACTCCTTGGGCAAGAAGAAGAAGAATAGGACACGCAGTCTCTATTCTGGAGTATTCCAAGAGTTTTCTAGAATAAAAATAAAGTCAGAACCCGATTAAAGGAAGTGTTGAGCTCAAGAGAAGCTAAAAGTTGTCAGAACTTGTTAACTCTCTGCCCAAATGACGAAGCTACCTGGAGTGGATACGTGTTTGCCTTGGGGCCGCCGCAACTCACAAAAGCACATTGACAAGAGTAAGATTCGACGACCAATGGGCAGCGCTTTGCCCTGCAGAGGTGGAGACGCGCCATCAAACAGGATATCGAAGATGACATGATAAGCCATAAAACAGTCCCAGTCAGACGGGCCCGGATATTGGCTCGTGGCATGACCAAGGGCGATATAGACGCGCTGCGCTATCTTTGATTCTGCCATATCGAAGAAGGAAATGGTCGTCTGTATTACCGTGACTCCAATCGCACATATTCTCCACGCAACTGGCAGAGCAGAGACGATTGAAAAGCTGCAGAGAGACTACGAGGAACGGAAAGGTCTGGCTCCAGGGGGGAACAGATATTGAGATGCTCCCCGTGATATCCATCTCCTATGAGGTGCAACAGCCCCTCAAGACGGGGTGTTTCTCTTCTAGAGAAGTGGTTAAGAGACTGGTGACCGACTTGAAGACACACAAATGAAAAATGCCTCTCAGCAACACGACCCAATGAAAACAGATGTTCTGGTCGCAATCTTGTTCTGGCGTATTTTGAAAGTTTGTGGAGGGAAGGAAAATTCAGTACTCGGCCATCGTTTTATCGCAACGTGCTTGCGGCTCCCTCTCGCCCCTGGACGTCCAAACCGAGAACAGCAATAAATTGGACTGAAAAATGGGGGGGAACTTGTCAGTCATGCATGAACGAAGCTGCCATCAATACTCACCAGCGCCGCAGCACAAGTTTCGCCTCACAGATCTCAGCTCTATCCGCCGAAAAGATCAGCTTCCTTGAGTCGGAACGTGGGTTGCTACTTGAATACCAGAAGAGATATTTTGAAACCAGGGAGGATCTGGACGCTGAAGGCTCTGCACTTCCGGAGATGACTCTATGTCATCATTGACCGACTCAGCCGAAGGATAATGAAAGCCATTTAACCCGAAGGTTTCCTCTGTTGTATCTGCAGAAAGAGAGCTCTCCAAAATATAGCTCTCGATATAGCGGGCTGGTCTTCAGCAGGCTGGATAATATATTTATCAACTGGTACTGGTTCTTGGGTCCGGACAGGTTCTTCTTTACTTAGTTCGGGAAATCGTACCACATCTCTAGACCTTGAATGCTAGTTAGTTACCATCTATTGATCAAATACAAGCACAACACTCTCTTGACTGAGTTAGTATTCCCACTGCAGGACCGCATTGTGATCATAGTACAGATCCGGTCAGAAGGATGCCTGTAGGCCTAAGATCCGCCTGACCACGCCATTGCTGACACTAGCCCTAGTTCCCTTTATAAGCCTTCCAGCGCCCACCCCTCGCTTTCAAGTTTCAACTACTATTTACCAAGTCGGGCAAAAAAAAAAAAAAAAAAAAAAAAAGAGCCTAACAGTCGATCCCCCGCGCGAGTCCTCCTTGGCGGCCAAATTTATCACGGATCTTCCCTTGAATATAGTAAACCGTCTCGAGAATCAAGCAGTGACTGAACCGGGCTTGTGCCCCCCCCAACATAATGGAATTCCCGCAAGCCATCGGCCACCGCGGCTACAACGCCGTCTATCCCGAAAACACAATGGCGGCGTTCCGCGGAGCCGTGGAGGTCGGCGCCCACGCAATCGAAACCGACCTGCACCTCTCCAAGGACGGCGTTGTCGTTTTATGTCATGTTCGTCGTCGAGCCCTGGTTACCTAAATAGTAGATGCCTCTAATCGAAAGTTCACCCCCCCCCGCGAATAGGACTCCACGCTCAAGCGCTCATTCGGGGACCCTCGCAAGGTAGCCGACTGCACCTGGGAGGATCTGAGCACGCTTCGCACCGTGCGAGAACCGACACAGCCCATGGCTCGCCTGGTCGATTTGCTCGAGTACATTTCCCAGCCTGCCCAGGCGCATATCTGGCTCTTGCTTGATATCAAGGTACCTACTTTACTCCCTCCCCCCCCCCCCATCAACCTTAGTCCCAGGCCTATTTTCAGCTGGCTAATAATGCAGAGAACCGATAATCCAAACGAGCTCTGCACCCGTCTGGCAGCCGCCATCGCCTCCGTCTCAGAAAGCCCCCAACGACGACCCTGGAATGAGCGGATCATCCTCGCCGCCTGGAACGTAAGTCCCTTCCCCTTCCCCCTTCCCCTTCTTTTTCTTCAAGACCAGACATACATAGCAGACAGACCAGACAGACTAGTTCAAAAAAAAAAAAAAAGTTATTGCTTTGTTCTCTTCTAATTCGTTTCTTTTCTCCTCGGTAGGCAGAATTCGTAGCCGCCTGTCTCAGACACATCCCAGGCTTCCAAGTCGCCCTGACGACAGCCTCACCCGCCTACGCCACGGCAATGCTCCCCGTCCCGGGCTTGCATTTCAGTTTACTCAACTACTCTTTCGCGACGAGTCGGGGCGCACGCTTCCGACGGGCCGTTCGAGAGCAGCCGCAGTCACAGTCACAGTCACAGTCACAGCCGCAGCAGCCGCCCCGCAAGATCTTCTCCTGGTCCGACAACGTGGAGGAGTGGATGGAGAAGAGTATCCGGAATGGGGTCGACGGGGTCATCACGGACGACCCGAAGCTGTTTCTGGAGTTGTGTAGCCGGTGGGAGGAGTCGTCGGACGTGGCGCCGGGGAAAGATGGTAGGAGTAGCAGCAGCAGCAGCAGCCGGTTGACGGTGAAGGAGAGGTGTCTGTGGGTGGTGATCAATGTTTTGGTTTGGATTATCGATGTTGTTTCGGGGGTGAGGCATGGGTCGCTGCGGGTGAGGGTGAAGGAGGAGATGGGGGGGATGATGGATTAATTAGTGGCCTTGTAAATAGTGGAAGAAGAAGAAGAAGAAGACCAGTTTTATAGGGTTCATTTGTTTGTATCAACTTTGATAACGTCCAAGGTGTATACATTTGGGATAGAATAGGTAATATAGTTTGATTTGTCACGGATGAAGATCACTTCTCCAGCGGCGACAACGTCTTCGGCACATACGGCTCCTCCAGATACTCAATCTCCTCCTTGGTCAGCTGCACGTGGATACTCGCGACCGCCTCGTCAATCCGCTCCTTGCTGTTCAGCCCCAGAATCGGGTTCTCGTGAGGGTGGCTCAGCACCCACGCAATCGCCACCTGGGCCATACTCACACCCTTCTTCTTCGCGACCTCCTCGACGCGGGTGACGATCTCCTTGTCGGCCTGCGTCTCGCGGCTGCGGAGGAGCACGTTGAGGGCGCCGTCGGTGTTCTCGCGGGTGGTCTTGCCGGAGCCCCAGGGCCGGGTGAGCAGCCCGCGGGCCATGGGCGACCAAGGGATGAGCCCGATGCCGGCATCGAGGCAGTAGGGGATCATCTCGCGCTCTTCTTCGCGGGAGATCAGGTTGTGGTAGTTTTGCATGGAGATGAACTGGTGCCACCCGTTGCGCGCGGCGACGTTGTTAAGCGCTTGGAATTCCCAGGCGGCCATCTATGCAATATTTTAATATTTATAATTAGCAAAGGCAGAGGAGGAGGAGGCGGAGGAGGAGGAGCGAGATTACGGTGCTGGCGCCGATGTAGCGGACTTTTCCGCTCTCGATCACGTCGTTCAGAGCCTTCATGATCTCCTCCCGGGGCGTCTCGCGGTCCAATCGGTGGATCTGGAGAACGTCGATGTACGTTCCGAGTCTCCGGATGCTGTCGTCGACGGCGTCGAGGATATGTTTGCGGGAGAGACCGACGCGGTTGACGAAGCCACCGTCATTGCGGGCGGAGGCGGCGATGGGAGGGAGACCGCCCATGTCGTCGACGCCGTAGAAGCACTTGGTCATGATGACCACGCGGTGGCGGGGGATATTGTATACTTTCAACGCCTTGCCAACAACCTCCTCGGAACGGCCGTGGGAGTAGATGTCGGCCTGTAGGTTATCTGTCAGTGCTGCATTTGGAGTAATGAAAGAGAGGTGTCTGTACCGTATCCCAGGTGTTGATTCCGCTATCGTAGGCATGTTTGATCAGGGGGAGGGATTTGTCTTCGTCTAGAACCCAGTCCTGCCATTCACTGGTACCATAGGACATGGTGCCCAGGATGACCTTGGAGATCTTCAGACCGGACTTGCCGAGGCTAGGGGGGGGTACATTGTGTTAGCAAAGGAGATGACGGCGAGCGGATGGGAATGAGAATTGCGCGTACGTGACATATTCCATTTTGTTGTTGGCAGCCATGGTGGTGTTTTCCCAAATGCCTGAATTCGGTGAGTGTTCGTAGTTGAGTCGATTGAGGGTGGGGAAATCTTCAGGTAGCTGAGTAAAAGCGAAACCACCCGGGGTCCTGGTGTGACTCACTCACTCGTGGTCGCAAATGGCGAGGGAGAAGAGGTTATATGGCAGTGGAATCGAGAATGAATCCACCGCAACGCAGTTCACCCCGCTGGCCCAAAGGTCGAATGCGGAGCTCCATTCTAGATCTGCCGAAAGTTGGAAGCGATGATGGCAGAACCGACGAGTTACCGACGGTCTGCTGGGTCTCGGAACCGCCTGCTGCAATGCGATCCGGGGTCGGAGCAGAAAGTCGGGATCTCGCTCTGACATCATTCTATCCTGGAGCTCCCCATGGGCGTGGATCATTTTGAAGCCATGATCTGTAGAATTGGATTTTCTCTGAATGAGACTTGGATAGAATTAATGGAGGGGAATTGGTGGGTTCACTCGAAGATGACTAAGCGTCTTTCCCGTTTGGTCCAAAGCTGTGATGGTATATATATATATATATACATACCATCAGCACCTTCATCAGTACCATCATCAACCCCTTCATCAATTAACTATCATCTCCGTCTCTCTTGAAACATCCACCGGGATCGGCGACTCAATGCCTGCATCAATACGCCAAGCAATGGCATCTTGTAGATCCTTCCACAGATGATTGGTCCTGGATGCTTCTTGGTTCTCTTTAGCTTGCTGCTCAGGTTTGCAGGTTCACTTTGTTCTCATTACTGGTATGATCCAGAAAAACGACCGACTCCAAGGCATACCGCCGTAGGGACGCCCCTGGGAATATAACCTATAAATTCAACCGGAGCTCGAATCGACATTCGGCTCTGCCACATCTGCACGCCTTACTACTTGAGGAATTGGGCTGGCTGACCGGCCCGCTAAACCGTCGTAGAACGAGCGAGGACCAGTCGCCAATTATTGCCTCCTTTTCCAGCTTTCTCCTTCTGCAGAGATCTCACTGAAGAAGCGGGGAAACCCCATTAAGCTTCTTGATCTACTTGACACTCCTCCGCTCCCGTTTGGGATGGACGCACCCCGGACGCCGCCGCAGAGATGGAGATGTCGGCCACAGGTGGCTTCAGTCTATAGCCTCTAGGCTGCTTGGCTGTGCGCCACCACGGAGGGACGACGAATAGGGATAAAAGCCAGGAATACCATGACCGTTAGCTCGAGTCGAGTCTGAAATTGAAGGGTTCATCCAGGGCATCGATTGATGAATTCTTTCTCATTTCCGTTTAATTTCAGGCACATCTCTGGCAATTCTTGTCTCGGCACCCAAATAATCCATGCCATTCCGCGTTAAACCACTTGGGGCTATAGGATGTGTGGTTTGACAGAGCCGGGACTGCACCCTCATGTTAATCTATGCTACACGGATGTCTTGACTGCCTCGAATTCCGGAAAGACGGTGGTGCATCCCGTCTTGGTGAAGAGGGATGGGGCGTATATAAACCTGCTGGAAATCCGAGAAAAATTGTAGAAACTTTCCTTCAGCACCCAGATTGCGATACCTTTCCTGACAGGTTGAAGGACATTTACAATTTCCAAAAATGCGCCACGTTGCTTCTTCTATCGCTCTTTCTCTCCTGCTGCCGGCTATCCGGGCCCAGCAGACCCTCTGGGGACAATGTGAGAGCCCGACCTATCTCAAAGTTTAACCGTTGACCATACGATGTGCTAAGAATCTCTCTAGGCGGTGGTAATGGATGGACAGGCGCCACTAGCTGCGTTGCGGGTGCCACCTGCTCGACTCAAAACCCTTGTATGTCCAACTCCCGCTGAGCGAGTATGGCTAGAGCTGACTCGAACAAAGATTATGCCCAGTGTCTGCCAGCAGCTACCACATCGACCACCTTGACGACAACTACATCAGGTGCAACCACTACAACGACCACCACGTCCCGCAGTACAAGCACAACGAGCTCGACCAGCACCACCAGCGCCAGCACAAGTACCACAAGCGTCACGACCACCGTCACTGCCACAGCATCTGGCAACCCATTCAGTGGATACCAGCTTTATGCCAACCCATACTACTCCTCCGAGGTGCACACCTTGGCTATTCCATCTCTGACCGGCACCCTTGCCGCTAAAGCCACTGCCGCTGCCGATGTTCCCTCCTTTGTGTGGCTGTAAGAACCCTTTGACTCCGAGGACGCACATGTAACTAATCAACATCTACAAAGAGACACCCAGGCCAAGGTGCCCACGATGGGAACATACCTGAAGGACATTCAAGCCAAGAATGCCGCCGGTGCCAGCCCCCCGATTGCGGGGATCTTCGTCGTCTATGACCTGCCGGACCGGGATTGTGCCGCTCTCGCAAGCAACGGAGAGTTCTCCATTGCCAACAATGGTGTCAACAACTACAAGGCCTACATTGATTCCATCCGTGCGTGGCTCGTCCAGTACTCTGATGTCCATGTTATCCTTGTTGTTGGTGAGTGGCCTATTATTATCATCTTATTTACAGAACTAGCCTAATTCCAACCCCCTCATCTAGAGCCCGACAGCTTGGCCAACCTGGTAACAAACCTGAACGTTGCCAAGTGTGCGAACGCTCAGAGCGCATACCTCGAGTGCACCGACTACGCCCTGGAGCAGCTGAACCTGCCCAACGTAGCCATGTACCTCGATGCCGGTATGTCCTTCTCCACCTGCACCCTACAAATGGACCCATTAACATACTAACTCATCCAAGGACACGCTGGATGGCTGGGCTGGACCGCCAACCTGAGCCCCGCAGCAAACCTCTACGCCCAAGTGTACAAGGACGCCGGATCACCAGCCGCAGTCCGAGGCTTGGCCACCAACGTCGCCAACTACAACGCCTGGACAATCTCTACCTGCCCATCGTACACCTCCGGCAACCCCGTCTGCGACGAGAATGGCTACATCAACGCCCTTGCCCCATTGCTCAAGGCCCAAGGTTTCGACGCTCACTTCATCACCGACACTGGTACGTAACGCACCAGCCCCCCCCCCCCCCCCCCCCCCCCCTTTTCGGCGCCAACTCCTCAATCTCTTCCCACCCTTCATAATATTTCCTCAGATACAACGAAATCGAGCGACTCTCCACACTCGCCCTGTCCCGACACCACCAAACCACCTTGCCCGCAACCCCATACCAAAGCGCCAACAGCAGCAACGCCCGGGGATCCTTCTCCCTTAACAACTCCTCGAAGCCACGCGTCATCTGGCTCGGGAACGCAAGCACTCTCGCCCTCGACAACCCTTCCACCGGTTCCCCCGGTAGCGGAAGAAGCGTACACACAGCCGTGAAGTACGGATTACTACCCCTCCCCACTACTATTGAACCTCCATCATCAACATCTAGCCCGCACACTCTAACTATAATCTCCCTAACCCTAGTTAGACTATCATCACTATCATCATCATCATCATCATCAGTAGTAGTAGTAGTAGTAGTAGTAGTAGTAGTAGTAGTAGTAGTAGTAGTATCATCGGACTCAGAGTCAACCCCACTACCAGTCCCAGTCCCAGCCCCGGACCAAAGACCAAGACTCAGACTAGAACCAAACATCACCCGATACTCCCCCTCCATCCCCGCAAACAATCCCCCCTTTCCTCCCCCTCCTTCACCGGCTCCGCAATCGCCCAGATCGACCTTTTGTTTCTCGTCATCCGGACCCATTCTAGATCGCTCAGATATCTTCGGGCGAGGCCGAAGCAGAGGCCAAGGCGTCACTGACAGGAGGGGCAGCGATAGACGCAAAGACGACGATGCCAGGAAGGTAGCGGTGAGCCAGAGGGCGGCTCGGTCGGAGGCGCTGTGCGGGGGCTGGACGGCGGCCCGGGCGAGTGCGGCGTTTAGGAGGTGGATGCATTGGGCTGTGTGGTGGATTTCGAAGGTGGTGGGTGGTTGGTGGGGTGTAATCGACGATGAGGATGAGAATGAAGATGAAGATGAAGATGATGCTGTTGAGGGGAGGATTCATAATCGTCTTGGTGGTCTCGGCCCATTGGAACCATTTGAGTTGTTTTATGGCGGTGTTGGTTAGATCTGGGATAGCGGGGATTGAGACAGGGAGTTCGAGTTCTCTGTGCATTTGGAGGTCGGGTTTTTGCTTGGGAGGAGTGGTGAGATAGTTGCAGATGAGGCCGTAGTAGGAGCATTTCTGGCACTGGGGTTTGGACTCGTCACACTGATTTGATATCGTATTTTAGCAAATTGGCTTATGTTTATCCAGGGGGAAAGAAATGAGGTACCTTGATTCAACGGAGTTTGCAGTTGCGACAGCCTAATCGAGACTTTGTGTGTGTTCGGCGGAGTCGCGGGGACATGGTTTTGTTGTTTTCTTTGTCTGCAGAGATAAATTTACAGAGGGGAGAGCGAGGCAGTCTAGATGCTCCGAGGATAAGAAGATGGGTATATGATCGAAAATATAGACAGCTTAATCTCCGCCAGTAAACCCGAAGTTACTTGCTTAGCTAGAGCGGATTTAAGAAAACAAACCAAAGCTAGCTATCGGGAAGGACAACAAGAACATTGGAATCCCTAGACATGAACTACATAGGAACCCCCTCCACGATCCAGTTCAACAGCTTCGAACTCTGGATCTCGTCGGCTCTCTGCACCAGCTCTTCTGCGTCCCAGTTGGCCCAGACAAATTTCCCTTTGAGAAACCGTGCTTCAGCCTGATGCCAACCACACATAAAACCGACCAGGCAGGTCAACTATATCCACGTCAGCATTTCTATCGCTTTCAAGGAGAAGTAGTCAAGTTATGCACCTGAATCAGGAGCCTCCTTCTGATGTCCATTAATCTCCGTCGCCACCCACCCCGGCTGCACGTTCACAACATGCACCTGAGGATTCTCCACAGCCAGATAGTCCAGCAACTTCAGAGTCGCTGCCTTCCCAACCGCATACCCACCCAGTCCCGGGGTCGGCGCAATAGTCGCCATGCATGATGAGGTATTCAAGAAGATCGGATCGGGTCCTGCCACGGAAAGAAAGCTCTGAAAGGCATTGAACCCGCCCTGAATGCTCTGGCTCCACGTCCGCCACGAATCGCTCTACGTTCTAGCCAAGGACGGGCCCCGGGGGTGCGAGGGTGCCTGCATTCGAAACGAAGACATCGATCTTGCCGACTTTGTCGACGATGGACCCCAGGGCTGCGGTTAGCTGGGCTTGGTTGAGGAGGTCGGCGACCTCGAAGAGCACTTGGGTGCTGGGGCTGGTGTTGGCGGCTTTGGAGATGGTCTCTGCCCCCCTGGCGAAGCTTGTCGGGCTGTCGGCCCAGGATAGAAACAGATTTGGCCCCGGCCTGCGCGAATGCGACAGCAATGGCATTTCCAATTCCGCTACCTCCACCAGTGACGAGGACGTTCTTGCCAGAGGCAGAAAGCTCGGGGCGAGCGGGAGAGATGAAGGGGTATGGGTTGGAGTGCCAGGTTTTGGTGAACGAAATAGGCTGGGGGTAGTCGTCGGTCATGATGATTATATGAAGTTTGGCTGGAATTGGGGATTTGAGAAAGAAGCTGTCGAGTGCTTTGAGATGTTTGCTTCGAGCTTGTTTTACTCGGGATGAGGGTGAGGAAGAGGCAGATTTATAGCTTTTCAAGCGACTATCTTTCCAGTGATTGACATGATTTTGGTGAGAAATTCCGACCCAACGAGAACGCCTCTCGAGGCTGCTGCGGTAATATAAATCAGGATGAAAACGAACATGGGGACAACGTTGATCACACAGTCGTGGCTGTCGAGGATATAGATCCCTGACAGTCGGAATTAAGCCTCAAACTCCGATCTATACGAGCCAGGGTTAGCGCCTGACCGTCTTCACACACCAACAGCGGCCTTCTTTCACATTAATAATCATCAAAGTATTCCGGTGGGAGGAACTATGCTTTTTCTTGTATTTCGCTCATATCATGGCCACTCAAATGGCACCATCCCCATCTCATTGATAGTGTTTACTGGTCAATGTCGGGAATTCATTACTATGTTATGCGTATAAATATTACTAAGCACCTTCCACCAAAGAGGCTTAGCTTATGCTCTGGTTGTTTTGACTCGTCGACCTGCATCTTCATCTACAACTTCACCCTTACCTTCAGTCCAACAAGAATAATATAATGATGCTATGCGGTGCACGGGTATCTCAGTGGCTCACTCACTGCCGCGACTCTATTTGTCTAGCTTGTCCCTCCGGTATATAGGCAGAGGGCAGTATCGGGTTGTTTCTCACCAACCGCGCAATCATACGCCCCCAAGCGTTCGATATGCTTCAACCCATCGCGTTGATGTCCCTGTGGGGGGGAATGGATACGTATCACTAAAGTATGTCATTCCTTGGCTTAGTCAATCTATAAAGTCTATGATCTTGCATCCCTTTGACGATTGTATGCTAATGCTCCTGTCAGCATAACTCCATCATCCGCTGCCAATAAATCTCGGAATGTGATAATTCACCTTCCCCCAGGCCCATTATTCCGACGGGAGGATGTCCCTAAACCCCTCTCTCAGAATAGTGAATCTGAATCTCTCGCCACGCACTATGACAATGCGGAAGATGCCACATCTGCCCGGCGTCTAGCAGCCCTGACCTCCACCACGGTCGTCACAATCAACTACCGTCTTGGCCTCCTCACGACAACCCCATCTCCTCGGGGCCCAGAATCAGAGCCCCATCAACCAGCATCTGATACCCAATCTAAGAATCCCCAAAATCAACTTTATCAATATCCCACCCCCATCCACGACACCCTAGCCGGGTTCGACTGGGTCCTACAAACTCTCAAACCCACCCGTCTGGGAATTTACGGCACCCACATCGGCGGCTCCCTAGCTTTAATGCTCGCCCTCACCGAACCGCACTCCGTCCACGCAGTCGCAGCCCGAGAGCCCGTCTGCGACTGGACCTCACTAGATGAGCACTGCCGCACGGAGCCCGACCAAACCAGCCTCAGCCCCAGACGCAAGATTCAACCCCCCGCACCATGGGACCTTGTACCTCTCCTCCACGCACGAGAATCTCTTTTCGCCTCGCCAGAGCGGTCCTTTGACGCCTTTGCTTCTCCGATGCTTTTTCTCCGGTCCGCAGGCAAGGACGTCCCCAAGCAGTTCCCCAGGTACCTCACTGGACCGGAATACCCTGTTCCCGTCCTCGAGAACCCCGAACCCTCACTCCCTGAAGAGGATCCTAGATCCGAAGACTCGGGAATAGATGTAGATCCACCACCTCTCGACTCCGACCCCGACTCCAGCGACCAAGCCGAAAAAGGCATCACCGCCCCCCCTCTCATCCGTCGCCGCAAGGCGCTCTCCCGATGGCCTCCGTACGGTCTCGACTACGGCGTCAGCGGATCCTCCTCCTCTTCCTACCGACATCAAAACATAAAGAGACTAGAGGTGACGCTTCCGCACGTCCGTTTATTCGCAAGACTAGACGGAGGCGGAGACGGAGACGGGGAGGAACCTCCCGCAGCGGCGTCCGAAGCACAGACCAAGAAAAACCCAGCGGCAAAGAAGCAGAAGAAACATTCCGCCACCGTCCTCTCCCAGCAGGCAGGTGATATGGTTGATGTTCTGCGTCGGGCTTGTTTCTGGGGCAAGGAGAAGGGATTCGGGGAGGAGAGGGTGACGCTTGCTGCTGGGTCTGGGTCTCGGTCTGGGGCTACCTCTGGAGAGTGGTCGGATGGGGTGACAGAGGCAGGAGAATGGATGTGTGAGGTTTTACATTCTGAGGGTTGATTTGGAGTCTGATTCCCTTTATGTCTATATATTATATTAATCAATAGGTGAACCATCCAAGTATACAAGAGAACCAATTTTATACGGTGAATTGACTTGACTGGAGCCAGCTTTACCCGCGCCTATCTTTACTCTCTCTCTCTCTCTCTCTCTTTTTCAAAGTTCTACAAGAGGAGAAGTAATTCATAATCATAACTCTACACCAAAATGTATAGCTCTATTTTCCGAGATTGAAAGAAAGAATAAAATAAAGGTCAATAAATAACCATTGTAAATCTATATCTATAACAAAGATATTTATAGAGAAGAACCAAATGTCGTAGTAGCCCCTGGTGAATCCCACCATGGCTCGATATCTGAAAGACTGGGTAATGTCGCGTCCTCGCCGAGGTTATCCGAGAGAAGCCGGAGGTCGGAGTTGCGGATCCAGTCGAGGTCGCTTCCAGATTGGCAGGCGGCTAGATGCTGGGTGGAGTCTAGGACACCTAGTTTATGGCCAGAGCCAGCTGGTTGGGACAATGGAAGGGGTTTAGGGGAGGATAGTCCGTTGATTTGGGAGAGGGTAGGAATAGTTTCGTAGCCGCTTAGCGGGGTGAGTCGGGATTTCTTGCGGGAGAAATCTGTTGGATTTGCTCCGGGAGTGGGGCCGTTTAAGGAGGACAGCTGTGCTAGGCGTTGAGAGCTCATTTGGCGTTTCATGGCGCCGGAGCGGCGCATGCGGGCTTGCCAGCGGCGCTGTAGGCTGACGAGGAAGTCGCGGGTTCGTTTGGCGTTTTCGAAGGATTGCCCGAGTTCGTCGAGGGCGCGGAAGCAGAGATTCAGGTAGGCGACCATTTCGGTGCTGTCGTTGCTTTCGCCACCGGTGGATTTGGGGGTGGTGGAGATGGTGACATAGAGGAGCATAAGGGCTGCGCTGAATATCATGGCGACGACTTGGTTGTTCATGCGGCGGAAGGTGTATTGTTTTTCGTACATGTGGAGGAGTCGCGCGATGGCGATTGAGGATTCGATGCACATTCTTCGCGCGTGGTGGTAGCCGGGTCCCTGGCGAGGGGCGCGAGGTTGGATGTAGCTTTTGGAAACCCACGGTCTGTGGGTGAAGATGATTATTTGGTGGTATTGCATGCTGGGTTCCGTTAGCTTTGGGCTTGAGTGGGCGCTAAGGGGTACATACTGGAGCATCAGAAGGTGTGGGAGTTTTGGGGATTGTTCGTTAGCAATATCGATGTCGAGGTTAGATGGTAGGTTGGCTTTCCAGGTGAAAAGGTCGTCTGTTACACTGTAACATAGCCTCTGGAGATCATGGCGTGGGATATCGGAGCAGCCATACCTGAAGCATGTTAGCTTTGGTCCTTACATGTCAAGGCATTGATCGTACAGGATATGGCCAAGGGGGGAAATGATCTCCCATAGAACAGCAAATTGTCTGCTTATCAACTCATTGGGATTCCTCAGTCCATTTTGAAGAGCGTCGGACTTGGTAAGAAGTCCATAGGGGTGCCAGGTGACTTCTTTTTCAGCTGTTAGATCGGAAGCGGGCTTGGAAGCGGTGGTATCGCCTGCATTCATCCGGAAAGGCCGTCCAAGATAGAAGCCCCAAAAACTACACACATTAGACTCTGCTGTGGGAGTTCATCGGAGAACAAAAGAATTGGAATGCTTACTGATCTGCTACATAACTCCCCCAGAAGGTTATCCGCCGTACATCAGCCTCGAACGCACTGATGTCTCCTCTCTCGACATATGGTGCCATGTCCAAATGCAGCCCAAGATCGAATGCAAGTCTCATAGACATTCCTAATCAAAGTTAGAATGCTCCTTCCTCATACTATCAGCATACATACCACTATAAAGCCAACCGCGGGCATCTCGATTAGAAGCTCCTTCATGGCAACTGAGAATTACGAGCGCTTGGACTGTGGCGACGCAGGGCGAGTCGAGCTCGATCTCTAGGAGGGCTTTGGCTCGGTCTGCGAAGAACTCGGACAGGGATTTGGGAAATGTAATAAAGGTAGGGTGATACCGTGCCTCAAAGGCAGCCCCGATGGCGCACCTACTCCAGTTAATGAAACGAATTGGTTGGGAGAATGGCGCGACATACATGGCATTCGTAAGCACCTCGGAATAAAATGGTGTATCATCCAATTCATTCCGCCACTTGGATCTCGCGATAATGTACATCTCTTTGTCAACCACATAAGTGCTAGCGTTCTGCCAGGTGAAATAAAGCTCCACGAGATGATCCTCAAGGGCCTGATCTACCGGCTGTCCAACTCGTAGATGATTCAAAATATCTTGTCCATCATAACGAACAGTGCGCGCGTCAGGACGCTCGCGTTGCTGTGTTGCGGAAACATCAACCAAATTAAGATTCGAGGTAGCGCCGTAAAACCGCAGATGCCCATCCCCAGCTATTTTCAAAGTGCCGATTCGATGCGAAATCTGTTCAATCACGTCTTTTGCGGCTTCGTCTTCTTCTCCGCTGTCACTATCGTCGTCCATGTCGAACGGTGTTTGTCCTAGGAGTACTCCTGGCTGCTGTGCCATATCCTGACGCAAGTGTAGACTGTCGGGACTCGGACTGCTATCCGGCGACGTTCTATGTCCTCCATTCATATTGGCGTATAATTTATCCAGACTCTCCGCAGTGGGCAGGGCAAATTCCCAATTTGTCGGAGGAGGATATTGAAATCCATGATAGATTGACGCTGGGTTGCTTTCACCCGGAGAGAGGCTGTTTGGTTGGCTGCCGAACGTATTCTGAGATTGCAAAGGAACTTCGGGGGGCTTATCATTTGCGTCTGTTTGTGTGTTCGTGGTCGGAGGAGAGACTGAGCTCGGGCTGTGAGCGGGGGAGAGCGAGCCCTCGGCCTGTGCAGTGTGCTTTTCAGAAGGCAGAGAATTTCTCTTCTTCGCCAATCCACGAGGAATCTGGAGTGTATCCAAAACCCTATTAATACCCGCTTCGTCCTCGCGTTTCATCCGCGGGGGTTCTAGTCCCTGATCGTATATGAATTGACAAAGCTGATCAATTCTGGTCGAAAAGAGCTCAGTGGCTGCACGGAGGGAGACTCTGGATGTACATTAGCTTCTAGCCGCCGTAACGGTTCCCAGCAAATGAGTTTGCAAAAGCCCGGGGATATCCAGAAACTGGTATAGTTTAAAAAGCCAGACTTGACATACTTGCGTTTGTCGTCCCCATGTTGGTATTTACAGTCCTTTCCTTTTCGCTCGCAGTTCTTGCAGTGTGGAGTAGCACCATCACACTGGCTCGATTATATCGTCAGTACCAACGAGTTGGAAAATGGGGAATACCAGAAGAGAAGTGCGTACTCTGATTTTACTCTCACGGCAAGGAACACAAGCCGTGGTAACGTGCTTTCGAGGAGGTTTCTTCGGCTTCTCCGATTGTGACGCCATATTGTTGGTCTTTCTCGGGAGCGGCGCCGCGTGGGGGTGGTTTTGGCGCGCAGTTTAAAGATCTGCCAGAGGCAACAAATGGGAGAAAAGAAGAGGATAAACGGCTATTCAAAACCCACAGAACACTGAGTAAACGCATACATGTTCAGGCGCAGCTTCATGAGGATGACAATGACGATGATGCCGTTGGTTAAATGTGGTTGTCGAGGGCAGCGAGGAGGTGGGGGGAGCTTTGTTGTTCGTGGAGGAAAGTAATTATAGGGAAGCCCATTTCGGGCGTAAGAACCACATCAGTTAAGAGGGAATTTTACTCCTAACAAACTAGAATTGGAAATGGTAAAAAGTTCCACTCCGGCCCGCCTATAAGAGACACCCCAAACCTCCCACCGCTACGAGGGGAAAGAAACCCCGTATCACACAGTCTCGAAACTGGCAAACTTGAAGATCCCACCTGACTGCTTCCGCCTATTCTTGGTCATCTTCTGTAACCTCCTTGCGCCGTCCTGATCGTCCGCATGATAGATGGCCCAGGCTAGACTATTCCCCCGCTTCCAATTGCTCCGGAATTCGTTCTAGCCTTGAAGTCTAATCTATTCTTTTCAGAGGTGGGAAACCGAAACTCTGATGGAATGTAGGGACCAGTCTGTACAATATCATGTCAAAATAAACCCGTTCTTTAGTACCAAAATTGAATAACATGCAAGGAGCCCTGGAGTTGCAATAGTCGCCTGATAATTAAGGCAGCTCAGACGTCATAATGACGTTGGTGTTGATGTTAATGTTGATGTGCATGCTGAGTTTATTC
This sequence comes from Aspergillus conjunctus, assembly GCA_027569095.1. Classification (NCBI taxonomy): domain Eukaryota; kingdom Fungi; phylum Ascomycota; class Eurotiomycetes; order Eurotiales; family Aspergillaceae; genus Aspergillus; species Aspergillus conjunctus. Next base: position 70,357 of record JAPDEL010000101.1, on the reverse strand, counting down.
TTCATCAAATCAGAGATTCGGTTCAATTCATGGGAAACAGGCTCCGCGGCGATCCTCATCCGGGGAACAGCAAGCTCTGCGAAATAAACCTTCTGTAAAGTAGACACTATAGTCGGCTTTCCGGTCGGGTCGGTTTACTCTTTATCAACCGCATCTCCACACGCAGGGGTGTTATAGTTCATCCGCTCAAGGCTTTATCCTTTATTTACTATTTACCATCAATCTATACCCAATAATCTAGTAAAGTAATCAATCCACTGTGCTTACGGGGCATTGCGGGTCACCTGATGAGCTTGACTCTATCCGATCCACTCAGCTGCAAAAAGTGTCATGATGCTGAATGTAGATACGGGCAAAAACCCGGCTAATACTGATTTCTTATGACTGTAAACTCCAAAACAAACCAAGCAATGACACACCAAATCCAAATCCTATCAGACCTCCATCTCGAAACCCCAGCAGCCTACGATGTTTTCGAGATCAACCCCGTAGCCCCTTACCTGGCCTTACTGGGCGACATCGGCTACGTCAAGGACGAGGGGTTTTTCCTCTTCCTCCAAAAGCAACTCGCAGCCTTCCAGATCGTCTTTCTCATCCTGGGCAACCACGAACCCTATCACAGCACCTGGGCCGAGACAAAATCGAGGCTGCACCGTTTCCAAAACGAAACGCAAGCAGACCAGACGCCGGCGCGGGGGAAATTCATCCTCCTCGATCAAACCCGCTATGATATCTCCCCGACCCTGACTATCCTCGGGTGTACGCTATTCTCCCACGTCCCTCGGGAACACACACAGGATGTAAGCTTCGGCTTGAACGACTTCTACCTCATCGACGAGTGGACCGTCGAGGCGCATCAACACGCCCATAGCGACGATCTGGCCTGGCTCAATGGAGAAATAGACTCGATTGCGCGGGCTGAGCCGCATCGAGAGGTCATTGTCTTTACGCATCATTGTCCGTCGACGGATGATCGGATTGTGGACCCGCGACACAAGAATAGTAAGATTTCGTCTGGGTTCCGGACGGATCTGTCCGCGGAACTCTGCTGGCAGAGTCCGATTGTGAGGCTTTGGGCGTTTGGGCATACACATTTCAATTGTGAGTTTCGGGATCCGGGGACGGGTAAGGTGGTTGTTTCGAATCAGAGGGGGTATTATTTTGCTCAGGCGGAGGGGTTTGATAGTGAGAGAACCTGGTAGATACACCCAAGTAAGATATCCGCGTCAAATAGACGAGTCGCTCGTGTCTCTAGGAGTACCCGAAAATGCTATACTCATAGTAATCAAGTGGATAATCTTTGGAGAATTCTTGGAGGAGAGGATCATGATAAAGGCTAGATCACTAAAATTGCTTTATAACTATTACAAATGCGAATTATGCAACTCTGGGGTACTTGCTCCTCTCATCTTCATCAACACAGACCAAAGAACCTGGGTTCTGCTTCGGCTGGTTGCCCCCCGTAGATAATTATTCTGTTCCTGGGATAAATGCGGCGGCAATGCACACCTGGATCTGACCTTGGGATTCACCCCCAGGAGGGTAGATAAGCTGCAGGGTCATATTCCGGCCATCAACGCGCAGCAATAACTCGTAGTGAATCTCGTAGTAGTGCTCCCCGTCGTTCCCCATTTTAGGGGTTATTAAGCCCTCGTCTTTGAGCCTCTGTAGGCTGACTACCAGTAAACCGTAGCTATCCGCCACTGTTTAGAGAGGAGTTAGCGACGGCCAAATGTGAGGAGAAGCCCGCAGCGAAAGATCTCATCATACCTCTGTTCTTCGGATGGTTAACCTCGTAATGGTTGTGGACCAGTTTTGCATCGGAGATGTATATACGTTGGGAAACCTCTAGTTCCTCATCAGACTTGAAGATTCGGTAGTTTCTCCTTATAAAGGGGGCCTTCATCGGGAGGAGTCGATCCTTTTATTGTCAAGTAAGCTCCGACTGCATGTATAACCTAGAGAGCAATGCTAAATAAATACCCTTTTAATAACCCAGTCGAGGACATCCTCGATATATACCCGTCCATTGTAAAGGTTTTCAACGGGAGAACCTGCATTATGTCCGTTGTAATTCTTGTTGTACTCCTCGTCCTGCAGAAAGGCAAAGTTGGACTGGACCTGACGGGATGGCCCTGCCTCTTTATTCAATGCTCGGAAAACGGCCCCGTGGGAAACAGCTGTGCTCATGTCGCTTGGAGATAGAGGTTAGCTGTCTCGGGGTTTGTTTTTTACTAGAAGAATTGCGCACTTACGCCTTAACCGGGATCAACCTCTGCGAGCGAAAGGTGTTTGCTATGTGGTTGCGAAGTGTGGGGGACCTTGAAAAACCACCGACCAAGAGGATCTTCTATTGACATTGGTTTAGCATACGCTAGGTGAATCGGGGGAATGGAAAACTATACATCAACAACCAGACCTTTTTCACTGGCCGCATCGAGTTGTTCCTGAATCAACCTGCGGGTTCCTTTAAGGCTGTGATTAAAGTACTTTGCAATTTGTTTCCTAGTGGATATAGATTAGTATTCAGTGATGATAATTGCAAGACAGAGGCGTACAAACCTTGGGATATAGAGGATACTATCAGCAAAGTGCTTCTCGTCGTTGCTCCGTAGCCCTCGGATAGCAACACTTTCTCTGCCTTTCTTATCAACCGAAGCATCGAATTTGCGTTTTATTTGCCGTTCAAAAATAGCCATGACCTCATGTTCCACAATATATTCATAGGAGGTCCCGTTTTCGATGAGGTACTCTTCCCCCTCTAGCCGTTGAAGGACTTCGCGTTTCAGGGCCTTGTTAATGTAGCTTGAGCCACAGTTTCTTCCTATTAGGGAGTCAGCTGTTCTAGAATACGATAATTTGAACGTTGCCTAAAGTTTCTCGGGCCCATACCTGCAGGCGTGACGACTTCATCCACTCGAAACGGTTGGTCTTGTCGAACTTGGTATGTTATAGCGTCCTTTTGGAATTCAAGTTAGTTGAGTTACCCTGTTTCGCACTGCACTTTTTCCGACATACCACAGTTCCTCCTCCCGCATCGCAGACCATAAATAAAGACCCTTGCTGGAAAGTTGGAGAAATCAGCCAACATGATCTTTTGCATTGCCTTCAACACGGATACTAACCTTCAGTCTCGCGTGTTCAGGATTCGCTTCAAGGACGTATGCAGCAGCTGCTTCAGGCTCATTGAGAATGAAAGGTGCAGAGGGATTACCGAACCGGATCTCTTCCATAACTTCAAGCAGAATAGCCTGTATAGTGCGAAGAGCTTTCCCTGACCAGCCAGCAGGGACACATAACGCTACCTCTACCTCCGACCCGTCATGGAACTCCTCATACTCCACAAGATACGTCTTGCTATGTCTCAACAATTCACGAAGATAGTCCTGGATCACCTCGGTTTCCTTCTTTCGAGCCTCCTTCAAGGTGTTCTTCAGCTGTTTCCTCGGGCCGCTTTCTTGACCTTTCTCATCCGAGAGAAGCAATTTCGCAAACTGAATAACCTGATTCTTGGACTGGAGGTTGGTAACCCCCTTTAGCTTCTCTCGCGCGTTATAGCCCCAGAAATATTCTCCCCCCAGATACCAGCTCTCTGACGGTACCTCTGGACATCGGGCAGGTTCGCCGGGACTAGGCCAATCCAAGACTGACTTTATCCGGTCTCTAAAGGCTGTTTTGGGCGGATCGTCCGGATCGTACTTGATATATGAGACTGAGGAGTATGTAGTTCCGTAGTCGAGGCCGACGATGAATTTCGCGCGACTTGGTGGCTCCTCTGTGGGCCGTTGGTTTTCAAATGTTGGACCGTAATCGAACAGGTCATTGAACATGAGATCCCTTTCACTGAATAGTGAATTCGCTCGAAAGGGAGGGATGTAAATATCGTTCTCGGACTCACGGCGCCTCTTTCGCGATGTATGACTTCGAAGAGCCATAGTGGTATCTCGCTCAAACAAAACTTATCCAAGAAGCGTTTCTCGGTATATATTTATCAGTCAATAAAAAAAAAAAAGAAAGAAAGAAAGAAAAAATTGCTCTCCTTTTCACCTGGGCGGCGCTGGGGTTCTTGAGGAAAGAGAAAGAAAATTTCTGGTATTTTTCTTTTTCTATTTTTTCCAAGGCTGAATCGAGCGACAAGGCTACCTCCTATACTTTTTAGCAAAAGGAGGGCTCAATAACCCTCGCATATCGAATCAAATCCAGGAGCTAAAGCCTAGCTGCATAACTAAGAGTATCCTAGTCGCAACCGATTACGTTCAACAGGACCCCAGATACGCGCCGGATGTCTAAGCCACTGATGGGCGCCAAAAGACCTCTGGATCATAAAATTTGATGCACCACAGCCACCCTTCTGTCAATTAGGCAGGCGTTCAAATATTAGATTTCCGCTGATGGCTGTTCGTTGCATCATACACCCCGCAATCTTCTGTTTCCCTTCTCCTCGTGCTGAAAAGTGCAAAAAAGACTTAGGCAAATAGTGACGCGAAAACACCTCAAACATTATCACGTTCGAGCCGCCGGCCGAGTATGTCCAGTATCAGCTCAAGTCCCGACCACCGGAGCGTGGAAGTACCAAAGGTCGTCATTCCTTCAAAACGACATTGGAAGGGATGGGTCTCGCTCCCAGAAGACGAGCCAGTGGCACTACCGGCACTAGGCATGGAATCGAAGGTGACGTTTGATAACGTATTACCCCCAGAGGCGAAACGCAATAGGCGCTCATCGGAGAGGCCACGTCCACACCCTACAATGGAGATGACACAGATTCCAACGAACAGGGCGCTCACGCCATCTAGTCAGTCATCGTCACGAGGCACTCCCCGGCACGGCCGAAAGAATCCTACCAGAGTGGGTATACGGGGACGCAGCCAACAAGTCGACCGATTGCGGCAAGAAATACTTACCCTGAAGACAGAGAATACCCTCAGGGCAGTAGCGGAGTCTCGGGAGATTGAAAGTCTCAGAGCGGAGGTGGACCGATTGGAGGGACTCAAGAATGATCTCAATAGCAAGATATTCAACTTCTCTCTAGCTACTACAACACAGAACCCTTCAGCCGCCGGTTCTCCACCAGACAATAGCATGGCCCACGATAACCAGCTATCACCCACGGACGAGATGTCCTTGAAAGACCAGCACATCCGGCGCCAGGACGCCATCATCCAGAACCTAGAACTACAACTAAAGCAGGCCCACCAGCTCAATAACCTCCTCACCAAACCCGAAGGGAAAGAACCCTCCGTTATATCACTAAACGCCAGAGCCTGCATGGAGGAAATCGAAACAGGTATACTCTACGCAGCCAGCCTCCTATCCAGCTGCCTGCGGTCTCTTGAACCGGAAACCCACAAGCAATTCATCGTCCACCCAGAGCTAGACGAAATGGTCTCCAAAATCATCGGAGGCTTCCAGGTCCTATATTCGGCTCCCGCGCTAGCCTTGCGTGCATTACTATTCCACATTATCCGCGAACGCATCATATACTCGGACTACTGGACGGCGTTCCATTTCGAGGGTTGCATGCTAAGAGGGTACCAACGGGCCATACAGCGTGGCTGTAAGCACTCTTTCCCTTACTACCCCTTCCCCCCCCCCCCTCCCTTCCTCCTTTACGATCAATCTACTAGGTAGGACAGTCTAAGATACCAAATAATGATTTTTTTTTTTTCCTTTTTTGTTTGCGTAGCCTCCCCAGACTTCCCCGAACGCTTCCACCGAGCCGCCCTCTCCTCCATCCTAGAGGAAGGCTCCGAATTCGACTCGACCGTCCTCCCAGCCCACGTGGAGCAATTGACAGGCTACATCATCGAGATCCTAGCTCCCCTGCTCGACCCAGCCGCCATCGGGCCCGTGACTGGTGACGACCTCCAGCGACTACTTGGCGACCTCCTCACGGAAGCATTCAGATTCAGAGCGCGGTGTTTCCCGCCCAGCGGGACGAGATACGAGATGATACAGTTCTCTCCGGGGGATACGTTTGACCCTGGCCTTATGGAGGCGCAGGATGCTTCGTGTAACAGGGTGTCGGTTCGCGATGATGGGGCGGTGCGGAAGGTTAGGCTTTGTGTGCAGGGGGCGATCAGGGCTTATCGAGTGCGGGAGGAGGTTGAGGGGTGGAGGAGGATTAAGGCGTTGAGTCAGTGGTTTGGTTCTGCAGGGAAGTGTGTAAGAGCTGATGGTGATGGTGATGGTGGGGGGTTGGTAAGTGGGAAAGCGGTTGTTATTTTAGAAGATGAGTAGTATAAAGATGGGGACCTACTTGAATGATTCGGTATGGATGGTGCTGAGAGACGAATATTGGCATAGTCCTTACGAGGGACGGTATCCTGAGGCTGCTGCGATTACCTGGATGACGTGGTATCTTGGACAAATCTCATAGATGTGTCAATCTATCTATCGCGGAGAATTAATTACATCATATTGCCCAAGTATCAGCCGGTCGTACTCCCAGTAAAAAGCCCTATGAATGGCCTCTACCAGTTGCTAGTCCGCTTCAGGGTCTCGTTCTGGATGACCTCGATCCAGTACCCGTCAGGATCGAGAACGAAAGCGACATTCTTCATGCGTCCGTCGGTGAGACGCTTCTTCCAGTTGACATTCAACGACTCGAACCGATCACAGGCCGCGTTGAGATCGTCCACGGAGATACCTTTCATCCGCATTAACAACAACCATGTTCTACGGGGTACGTTATTGGGTCGGGGATGGGGGGTGCTTACAGATATGTCCAAAGCCCTGCGGCTCAGAGTTCCCATCGTGGTAAACCTTGCCTTCCTGTTTCTCCGTGCCATAATTCCAGGTTAGCTCAAGTAGACCCTCCCACTCGGCGAGCGGGTTCTGGGCACCCTCCTGGACCGCCGGGCTCGAAGCGGGATAACCCAGGAAGTAAAGGTTGAATGCGGCATCCTTGTTCTCGAAGGTACGGAGCAGTTTCATGCCCATGACGTCCTGGTAGAACTTCAGACTCGTCTCGGCGGACTTGACGCGCAGCATCGTGTGGTTGAGTCGGTAGCTGGTCGGGTCCGTCGTGGCGCTGAGATCCCCGTCGCCGCGACGGATGATCTCAACCCAGTACCCATCGGGATCCTTGACAAAGGCAATGTGCCTCATGCGGCCCTCTGTGAGCTTCTTCTGGAAGGTGTACCCGGCGTCCTCGAGCCGCTGGCAGGCCTGCTCGATGTTGTCAACGGAGACGGCGAGGTGGCCGAAGCCGCGGTGGGGTTCTGTGTTGCCGTTGACGACGCTGTAGTTGGGGTCGCTCTCGGTGCCGTGGTTGTGGGTGAGCTCGAGGACGGCATGGCGATCTGTCCAGTGGCGGTCGCCCTGTAAGGACTGCGGGCCGTTGTAGGCCAGGAAGTACAGGGAGAATTTATTCTCTGGGAAGTCCAGTTGCTGGATCTGGCTCAGGCCCAGAAATTTGTAAAACTCAACTGGACGCGACGGCGGGTTTTTGTCAGTCCCAGGGGCGACAAGTTATGAAATGTCTATGTTGAATAATGTGGGGGAGTTTAAACTTACCCGACTTCTTCGGGTCCTTGACCCGAATCATGGTATCTATTCAGGAATGCCATTGGTAAGCTTTTTGTTGAGAATTCCCATGTGAAGCATCGGCACTGCCAAATCGGGATACTCACGGTTGAGCTTATACTTTGCAGGTTCAGTCGCCATGGTTGCGAGTGATCGTGATGTCTCTGTTGTACAGCCATGTGAGCATTTTGCCAGCGTCGCGCAAAGTGGGGAATGACCACGGCGAACAGAGGAGGTGACATGAAGGAAAAGGGATCACCAACCTAAGACGAAGGACAATCTAGGGGCGGGGACCCTGAGGGGATATGCAGAAATTGGAAACAGAGCGCGTTTAGCGAACATTGAGGGACGAAGGAGGGGTCAGAAATAAGATGATTCGTATTAGTGAGCACTACGCAGCGTGAGGAAGGGAAAAAGGTGGGGTGAGCGGCCCTATGACGCTATTCCGTTGGAGATCGATCCAGCTGCAGACGACAGTCTAAACCTTAGACGTACACCTAACAAGGGTTTGGGGATATCATTCGTAATCGGTCCAGTCATTGAAACAGTCTTACAAAAGGACGCGCTCGTTGTTTGTTTAATTTTTATTATTTTGACAACACGAAGCAACCGAGTTCTCCAACTCACTAGGAAAACCCTACCTATAGTATAGCCCCTGGCTATGGAACGTCTAGAAGATTACCAGGTAGCATTTTGACAGAGACCAGGATCAAACAGCCCCATCCGGGCAACGAGGGATTCGGTTGATCCCTGAAACTAAATCAACTAACTTTGAAGTCGGCAAGTCCGCCAGTGATCGTCCCATTTCTTGAGTCTTTCTTGGGATTCCGTCCCGAGAGCCAAGTTTCCTAAGCCCATGGTTGTGGGCCAATCGCTGAATATGACACCTCGCAGTGTAACCTGGACGAGGAACAACCGAGAAAAAGCAAGCGCATCATCAGAGATTTTTCCTGCATGGGGACTCAGATGTAGCTAGGCTTTAGCTTGAGTGATAGCGATAGAACTCGGGAGACCCCAGTCCGCTTTGAGGAAATAAGAATCAATGGATTAGGTCCAGGCAAGACCAGATGAGTCTTTTTCGCCTGATGAGCAATCGGGCTAACTTCATATTGGTCTTCCTGATATGCGAGGAGAGGAGATATTTTACCCAACGGGCTAGACCCGGGCACTCTTAGCCTCCACCTGACCAGGGAATGCCAATACTTTTGCTTCGCGAGACAGATGAACCACCATTATTATTGTAGAATATTGGAGATTATTGATTTTCTTTCCAGAGTCGAAGCCAATGAAAGACCCCACTCGTCATTATCTTAGTTGTTGATTCAGTTCATATTATTCAGACCTAGCTAGACCATGACTAAAAGAAAAGACCAGTCTGGCTGGGGCTCAGGGCGGCACTGTGTCTATACCCAGAACGGCTAGCCCCCTAACTCCCATCTTCACCTCATTATTGTGAACTCAACCCGACGCTGGCAGCTCGACAGTGACGCAGCCCAGCAAACGTCTCGCTTTCCCGCGGCTGACCTTCAATCGTCTGGAGTGCTGGACTCTGCATTAGTCGACTCACTCAGGTCCTTTTGACAAGGTTCGTGGATCGTTCTTCGTTCGCTTCCCGCAAGAAATCCCAAGGATCAGCATCTCATCTCCATGTCGACTAAGCTTACACGCGAAACACACTATCCCGGCCCATTTGAGTTTCACTCTTCAACCTCTCGCGCTGTTTATCTTTGGATTATTTGATTTGATTTTCCCCCCGAAAAAGAAAATACTCCTTTCCCATCTGCTTTAATTATTTGCTTTCTTTTCTTTTTCCTCTCCCCTTCTTCTCTTTGGTGGCCTTCTTCAGCCAGTGGAGCAGGCATCCGACATTCCTCCCTGCCTCCGACTATCTGCGAGGACGTATGTAGCCTTTCTCTCTTGCTTCGTTTTTTGCCCCCCACACGCACACAGCCTTACTCCCCACGCTTGTCGAATGAGTCTGTCAGTCCGTCTTCATTGTACTTATATACCATGGCTTGGGATGCGTCGAGCCTAGACGTTGAATGGAGCTCCCTGCCCATTCTCCAGCTGGATTCTTCCGCCTCCACGAAAGAAGCCGGCCTCCTTGCTTGTGTATCCTTCGTGACACCTTCTGTTGTCCCTCGTGTTGGCTCACTTACAATATTCTCTGTTGCCTACCCTCCTTGTATACCTCGTGTCTTTTATTCCTTCTCGTCTTTATAATTCCTTGTGCCTCCCCTTTCCCCCCTCCCGCCCTTTTTACGCCCGCTGCTTATCCCTATACTTAATCACATCTTGATCCCCCCCTTTCTTTCGATTACTTCTATTATACGCCTACAAAATCATCATGGCTAAATTTGAAAATCCAGTCCGGCCTGGGTTCCAAACCCATAAACTTAGTGGTGCCCACGAAGCTCAGCATCGTCCATATTGGGCGCGCAGCCAAGTTCAGTACGCCCAGAATCTCCTCGATTACTCGGAAGAGCCCGTCGAGTACGACTACGACGACAGGGATTACTGGGATAATTCCTTCTTCTTCCCCGAAGATTGCTCTTGGTCTCCGCCAAAGGGCTGGGAGATTGACGACGATCAATCCGAAGACGATATCGCGATTGGTCAATGCTACGAGCGGTACGGTGACGACACCATGATTCCCGGACTCCCCGATATCAAAATGCTCGATGCTGAGGCCCTCGGTGATTTGCTCGAGGATAATCTTTCGCCCCCAGAGATCACCTCCATCTTGTACGGACCTTCTTTTCTCCCCGTTAACTCGTCTGCAATATCTGCTGCTGACCCGAATTCTCGTGTAGAGTGTTTGCCACCAACGGGGCCATCTTTGCCTACGCTTCCTCTCTCCCCTCCCGACAGCTACGTAACTTGAGCGCAACGTACGGCGCCGCTTACACTTGTTACGCCAAGAATGCGTCCAGTGGTAATCTCACCGGTGTAAACCCTGCGAGCCACCCATCCTCTTATGTCACCGCTCAGTCTGTATCCTTGGGCGATGTAGGTTCGATTGTCTTTGAGCTCGATGATCTGGTGGCGGTCGTCACCAAAATCGCAGATAAGGTCCTGCTCGCCGCCGTCGGACCATCCAAGAACGAGGATGTAGCAGAGGAGCGCACTTCCAACGGCGTCCATCCCAAGAATGACACCGCGAAAGTTGGACTGGACGGATCAACGCCGGCGGATTTCGCCGCGGGCACGAATGGATCCTCGACGCTCCAAACCTCTGTCAATGGCACCCCGAACAGTCTCGCACGCTGCCACAATGAGGGGCAAACAGACGCCCAGCTCGAGAGTCAGTACGAAGTTGATCGATCCAACGACCTGAAGCGACTATCGAGCCTGAACCTCTCCGCGCCCCCGTCTATTTTACTCGCCCTCGAGTCCAAGTCCGCCGCGCTGGGGAGATTTCTCGGCCAGAAATTGGAGGATCTAGAGAGTCCAGAAGATTTCTAAACACGCACCTACCTTCTCCTTCCCCCCCTCTCTTCTCATGTATTAACCCCGATCTCACCTCTCCTTGACTCCCTCTGTGATATCCCCTGTTTCTGTACCACGCTAGTAACATGCCCATGTATGATTTTCTCTCACACCTCCCTCCCATTTCCTTAAAGTCAAGTTTGAGCGTTCTCATCTTGCCAACCTCCCTCGCATTGATTGGGCCGCATGTCTTGGAGCGCTTGTTTGTTTTTACTTTCACTCACGTCATCATGCACCACACCATCCCACCACTAGTTTCCGGGTAAATACTACTTACTATTAACCCGCCCATGACAATTTTTATTCTATTTTATTCCTCACCAGGACTAATAATCGAAGACCACATCATGCCGATGCTGACGGGAGTCGTTTCACTTCATCTTCTCTATCCACCTACCTCGATTAGGGCTTAAATTAGATGTCTATAAAGCTTATGTTGATTATGATTATATGCCTGTGACTACCTCACATAACTACCTATCCATCATCAAAACTACCCTAGCCTAGCCTAGCTTCTATAACTGGATTTAGCCAGTAACGTATATAAATGAAAGAAGTATCATCCCATTCCATTTCATTAGGTTGGTAGTAGGTATGTAGGTAAGTATATTCATTATGAAAAAAGCCGATTATATAAAATCGCTATAAGCCAAAAAAAAAATTATGTGAAAAAAAGGCACAAAAAGGACATTATCCTAGAAAGACACGAAAGCGAAGGCGATTCTAATACGGAGCCAAGAGCCCCAAAAAAAAAAAAAAAAAAAAAAGGAATATAAATAGTAAGATAAAACAAAATAGCAATAGGGAAGCGAAGCAAAAAAGATTTATTCCAAGGTTTTGTATCGTATCGTTTTCTAGATGACCTCACCTAGACAGATCGTGGAGATAATAATAAAATGCTTTTCTTTTTTCATGAGGACGGTTTCTCGTCCTGGCCGGCAGCGGCAGCCTTGGTAGGAGCAACTGGGCTAGTTGCGGCTGGTGATGTAGCGGTTGGGGATGGCGCCGCTAGGGCTTCCGCGGTGCCAATGCCCAGGCTGGAGGCAGTAGCCGCGGTATCGGTGCGGATGACTCCAATCGGGGACACCGGGGTCTGCGGCTCCTTCTCCTTTTCCAGGTAGGCTGGCGGCTGGGCAATGGCGGGAGAAGTAGCTGCTGCTGCTGCCGCTGCCGCCGCCTCCGGTGGGGATGCGGGGCTGACCGGGGAGGCGACGGAAGCGGAGGACGGAGAGGCGACGGGGGGTTTGGTGACGCCCCTCATGATATCCAGCCATTTCTCGGCCTCGGAGGAGGAGCCGGCCTTGAAGGTGAAATCGGTGTTGGTGTGGAAGGCGTTGACGACGACGCTGCTGGAGACGTCCTTACCCTTGATGGTGAACTTGGCGCCGTCGACGGCGCCGATGAGGCAGTCCGGGAGGTAGAGCGAGAGTTCCGGGGAAGGGTCGCGGCGGAGGTCGTCGGTATCCTTGAACTCATGGAGGTAGCGGGCCGGGGTGACGACGTAGTGGCCGCTGCTGAAGCCCTTGAGGACGGCGCGGGACTTGCGCTCGAGCGAGCCCTCGATGAGCGCGGTGGTGGTGCGGTGGTCCTGGTTGGGGAAGGTGATGTTGGCGAGGTTTCGCGGTGGGGCGTCCGGGTCGACGAGGGAGGAGTCGTTGCGCGTGATGAAGTTGACCCATTCGAAATCCGGGGGGATGCGTTGCAGCGAGCCCAGCATGTCGGTGTACATGGCACGCTGGCGGTCCGACTGGCCGCCCATGAAGTTGACGAGCTGTTCGATGACGGTCTGCACGGTCTGCAGGACGTGTGCCTCGAACTGCTGGAAGTTGTTCTGCACAGCAATGATGTCCTGGCGGCTGTTGTTCTCCTCGATAACTTGCTTGTTGAGTCGGTGCACGACGCCGCGACGCAGGATGTACGGGTCGTTGGCGGTCTCGACCTTGTTTCCGGAGGCAGCGTCCAGCGCGGCGGTGTTCGAGGCGAGGAGCTCGATGTGCTTTTGCGTGATTCCCCGGGCCTTCTCGACGGCCTTGGCTCCCTTCGAAGCGCCGGAGTGGAGTTCCTTGGACTTGAGCTTGACGTCTTTATGGAGTTTCTCGAGGGCGGGGAGGACGGAGCCCTTGAGATTTCGTTCTCCGTCGAGGTAGAGGTTCACGATTCCCTAGGCATCAATTCCTTCTTAAATTCCTTTATCCGTGTACTATCGAGCAGGATGCAATTACCTGGGTATTAGACCGGACATTCTCGAAGAAGGACGAGACGCCTCCGACACTCTGGGAAAAGTGGTGGCCCTCCCGTAGCGGGTCTTGCACCGTCTGCACGAGCCGCAAGTATCAGTATTTCATCCAAGTTCAAAGGGTCGGATTTTCAAACTCATAAGAGTTCGCACGGACCTTCAAAACCCTCTCGTAATCCTTCGATATCGACCTCTGCACCTTTGCGGTGGTGGCGACGTAATCCTCCAGGTTTGCGCACATATGCTTCCACGCCCGGAGTCGCTCCATAAGAAGGTTGGTGGTCTAAGACAACAACAAACCCGTCAGAATTATCCCCTCCAAAAGGTGGGGGGGGGGAATTAATTTCAAGACACAGCAACTCGAGTAAAATTCACCTCATTGCTATCGGTTCCGGGAATGGCCTCATCGTCACTCATCGAGGCCCGCCGGGTTCCGCCAGTCGCGGAACTCATCATCGTTGACGAACGATGAGGGAGCTTCACATCCACGGGACTGCTGGCAGCCGACATTTTGCACGATTATGATTATGATTATTATGACGATGACCGGACTGTCGACAGGGTGGAATGCGAGAACCTCAGGCTGGTGGATCGGAGGGGCCAGGAGGAGGGAAAAAGTGAGGGTTCCTAGTGCCTTAAGAAGGAGGACGGGGAATGCACGGAAGCCCGAGCTTGTGCTACGAGTGAACTAGTCTAGTTTGCCTTTATTTGTGGTGGCCCTCTTTTTTTCTTAGCTGACTCTCTCTCTCTCGTTTTCGGTTTCGTCACTCGCGGAGGTGGAGCAACCCGCACTGGCTAATACACACGCACTAAGCTAGAATGGGGGACGCGTAGGGATGCTAAAATGCCCCCAAAATTAAACCTTCTCTAGTCCTACACCCAAGTTATGCATCATTGTAGAATACGTAAAAATATCTTGGCATTCCACCTTTTATTCATCATTCAACAATAAAATACCCCTTCCCTCTGCACACGCACACCCACACCCACACCCACACCCCACCAGGCACAGCCACAACAGAGTGGCATCATGCCGCATACAGAATGGCAAGGCAGGCCCCAAACTTGAGTAAATCTGGGTCCCAAACACTCCCACAAAGAACCTAGAAATAGAAAGTGTAACTTAAAGGGGAAGCAATGCCTATGAGTAGTTAGCCTTTCCCTTAGTTACAATTCCATGGCCAATAGAGGTAGTCTTCCAGAACTCCTCTACACATGAACAAACGCATTCTCTGGAAAAGTAGGGCGGTGGGAGATGACGTGGGAGGCGTAGATTGGAATGTTGAGAATGGATGGAACCGTCGTTCCTTTTTCCCCTTTCGAAGGTTGAACTCGTGAAAGCAGGATAAGACACCTGTTTGTTTTCTTTTTCCAGGGTCCATAGGTTGATTGTTTATTGCATTGATCTTTGAATGGCTACTCTTCGTTCAGTCTAGGCATATGAATTTATCAAAGGCACTTCCTAACCCACTCAACGAGTGCTCTGACCTCGGTCTATATAGTTCTTATGAGCTGTGAAATAACTACTCCTTAGGAGGCATAAATGCTTTGGTGCAACCAGACAATCAGATCTACCCCGGTACGAGAATGATACAGGAATACACTCCGCCGACGTCATTTAGGTGAGAGATCGGTCGATCGATCATTACATCCTTCGGTTCAATCCGATCTATATTTGCCATGTCTACCGTGTAACCCTGAGCACGTGAAATCTTTGCACAATCAGGTCCCTGAATAATGTTCAAGGACATCTCAAGATGATTCATTGTGGCCATAATTCTTATGCTAGGTAGTATAATCATGTAATGTAATGCGATATAATGTAGGCAAAGAAAAGAAAAGAAACGGAAGAAAACCCAGACACGTGCATAACTCATCGCCGTCAAACCGTGCGTCCAAAATGAAGCTTTATTTTCAGGTAGCCCACCTATCCGTTCTATCAGAAAACGCCAATAAACGAGTCTCTGCGCCTGCGAGGTTTCGAGGTCATGGCATGGAAGAGAAGCGCTCATTCCTATCCCATAACAGCCTCGACGTCTCGGATAAAAAAAAAACACGAGAAATCAAAAGCAGCACGTGCTGCTCATCATCAGAAAAAAAAAAGATTAGGAGATTTCAGAATGTGACGTATGTGAAATGTGAATTTTCTCCGCGTCCAGCGCTGAGAACACTGTTCAGTTTCGAATCATTATATGCATGCTGGTGCTAAACCTTTGACCCCTGCAAATGGACAGAAAAGGCCGTAAATATGTGGTGATCGTCTTTTTTCCTTGCTAGACTCGCAAAAAATGGGTATCAATCGAGTGAGAAAGAAGTTGGTTTAGACCCTAGCACGAGCTTGAACAAGACGCAGCCTGCGTTCCTCATCGGAACTGTGACTGGGGGAGGAGCGACTCAGTGACAAACCCGCGCGAGGGTGAAAATAATCGATATTAGATTGGGAACTGTCTGGTCCCCGGCCGGCACTCCGTAGATGAGCCTGTTGCGGTGACTGGGGCACTGCAGTAGTCACATCTCCTGCCATCACAGCTTGGTAATTGGGCAATCCGGCGTCGTGTGGCCGTACGGAAGAGCGAACAGCGGTCGAATAGCTAGGCACGCGGCTGAGTGTCTCCACCTCCGCGTACTGAGGATGCCAGGGCGTCATCATGCCAGAGGGAATGTCGACTTCGTCGGATGGCCTCCGTGAAATCTCTGGGCTGGCAGGGCTATGGGTGTTGGAGCCCGAGGATGGGCCGGTGACTTCAACAGGTACTCCAAGGCTTTCGTGATCAGAGGGTGTAGGAGGATTCTGTCTGCTGGCATGTAGGTTCGAGAGACGGGTATGTAAAGCAGATGCGGAGATATCGGTCGTAGTAATAGCATTCATGGAAGCGAGGTTTTCGGCTGAGAGGTTACGGCTCAGTGTGCCAAACGGTGTGTTGGGATCACTTCCGGGTCCTGGAGTTCTGTAGCCGGACGGATCAAGCTCGCTATACAGCTGATCAAAGCGGTGCTCTCCGTACAGAGGGGGAGCTTGTTGGGCGATATCGTTAACTGCTCTCTGTGCCGACTGAGGAGTTTGATCGACCAGGTTATTGTTTTCGTCGATTGCGAGGTTTGGAGAAATGAAGATTGACACTGGGAGTGTAGCTCGCAACTATTACCAATTGTTAGTATATGATAATCAACCACTCGGAAGCGCGGCATACCTCGCTAATGTGACCATCTGGGTTAAGCAGCTGGACACGGAATTTCAACTTGTGTCGAACCTTAATTCCCTTGGTATCCGTGTCCTGCAAGCACCGGGTCAAGGTCTTGGGAAGGTCCAAATAGCGCGAGAACTGATACCCCTCTGCCGCTTCATCGATGATCTCCAAGCCATTCTCCTCGTCTAGCGTATATTCGTCTACCAGAATCGTCCTTGTGTTCTTATATGTGTTGCGAACAGAATCCGAATCCTCGGGGTTTAGCGTTAGATCATGTGTCTCAACAATCTGTGAGACAATTTGTCCAATCCCCAGCCCCTTGAGGAGCGGGATGAGCTTGAAATCTACTCGGATGCTCGTGCCGAAAATAACCGCTTTGGTCGGCGTGCTAATCGAGTACTCGATCTTATTAGGCCAGATATTCTCCACAGACTGTTTAACCAACCATTAGCAAATGATGATTGCACTTCCTGACAAATGGAAATTCTCCTTACCATAGCATGTGATAGTTCAAGAGCACTCGGCTCCAAAGTACGAATGATCCGTAATGGCTTTCGACCAATGATGTCCTTCGCATACTTGCGGCCGATCTCCGCTTTGAATCGGTAGGTGACATAGGTGTCGCTCAAGCCCTCAACGCTCTCCGGCATCGAACCCTCCAGGACGATATTGAAAGGGTATTCATAGTTGCCCGCCGGGAGAATCTCCGTTTTGCCCTTTGCTGCTTCTTTAAATTTCCAGGTCTTCTCGTAAAACACACGTTCCCTCCAAGACTTTCGACCGCCCCCAGCGGAACTAGATGGTAGGTGCCAACTAAAGAGAGCTAGTGGTCAGCCATGCCGATTTTGCCGCGTTAAAGTCCTCCCCCTCCCCCCCGGAAAAATATCCAAGAAAAATATCTAAAAGACAAAACACTTACCAGACTCGTGAAATGCCAGTGAGGTGAAGCCTGATATGTTTCATGGACAATGGCTCCGACAGGCAGAGAATAAGCTTCCCGCTCAAATGCGCACTGGCAGCCTCTTGTTCGCCTCCTCGAAAGACTATATAGTCTTCATCCAAACTGAGTGTCGGACGGTTAGTTTGGCAATGTCGGCTGCAGGGCCGGATTTCCGGGCTGTCGACTCACCGGATATCGAAATACTTCGCGTGACTAGCACTGCCGCCTCCACTGAAGAAACTGAGAGCCATGGCCAAGACAAGAAACCGCTACGGCAGTGGCCTGGAAGAGGAGGGTCTCGCGCAGTGGAGGGAGAAGGAATGCAAAGAGGAAGAAAATGAAACGAGCGAAACGAAATTGGTAGAATAAAAGCAAATCAAGGAAAACGGAAACAGCAAAAGAAGAAGAAAATTTTTTTAAAAAAAATGTCACAAAATACCAACGGCACTTTGCGACAGATCTACCGCCAACTAGTGAGTGTGCCCAGTTAGTAGACACCCTTGGTTCGGGTCCCACCTCTGGTTGGTGGTGGGGGTTCGGTTTGGGTTTGGAATGGGAACAAAGCAGCCGTTTTCGTCAGTCTTGGAAGTTCCTTCTTGGGTTAGGGTGAGAGTGGCGAGGCAAAGATGATGCGATCACGGTGACTAATCCAGATAAAACAAGATAAAGATAGAACGAATCTGACTCTGGATTCTGGGACGAGGAAACGTCAGTCAGTATTGGTGTCAAGTGAGTGTGAGAATGAGTAATGAGTGTGGCACTGGGCTGGGAAAAGAGAGGAAGAAAATGATGCAAGAATAGCAAGGAAGAAAGAAAGCAAGGCTGAAACAATACGAACAAAGCCAAAACACAAAGGTAAAATAAAGGTGAGAGCCAAGACACGTTACATCCGAGATACATACCGTGGATAATCTAAATGTCAATTTATAATGATGAATCGATGAGGAACAGAGAGGAGGAAAGGAAGAGAAAAAAAGTATTTAGGAAGAGAAATGCGAGGAGAATGACATTTAGTAGTAGTTTAATTACTGTTTTACCAACTTTCCGATCCTACTTATCTCTTCGGTTGAGATTATCGCGCATTTGATTTAGTTTTTTATTCCTCCGACCCCTGGGATCGTCCGGCTTTATCTTTGAGGCACTTTTCGTACTCCTAAGATCGGCTGGCCCTATTACTGCGGCAGCCGGCCACGCTACTTATCACAAGGTAGCTATGAGAGCGATTGCTAGCAATTCAATTATTTTATTTAGTTTATTATACCCCTCACTACGATACCTACTTATTATTATGAGTATTTACTCTGTATTTATTTACAATTGTTTCCTCTTAGCAAATTTCCCCGTACCTCTTAAGCTTCCTCGAGATCGTCCTTCCTGTATCAACTCACCAATCCATCTATACTACCTAGGTACTTTTCTGAAGAGAGTCGGCGACAATTGAGTCAGAAACCATTCCACAAGACTCGATCATGATCAGCAATAAATCAAGTAGTCTTTACGTGGTTCATGCTTCATATTTCCTCTCTCTGTATAACGTTATACTCGCTCAGCCTCGAATCGTCATGGACATGCGCCCATTCAGAACCCATGCATGGCGCCACTAGCCGGCTTACGGGGCCCGTCCTTGCTGACCTGCAGCACTTTCAGGCAGTAGCAATTTCAGGTTGGTTGCTACGTTAATACCATGTCTTTAATAGTATTGGGAAATTAAGGCATTCCCCGGCATCAGCTCATAGAAGAGAGGACGTGGGAAAAGTGGCTACAATGTGTGCGGTAGGTGGCATGATACTCTAGGAGTTTCAAGGCTAGTCTCCCCATGTGAAGGGGAGAAAATATCCTAAGAGAAGGGAGATGTGAAAAAGAAAGTACTTCTTCACATGGTATGATGGTACCCATCCCTAAAATTTCAAGCTCAGCGAAGAGAAATAAAGGTTACAAAGTGGATTACTCAACTCGGTAAACCTCTTCACAGGTGATGTATCTTAGGAGTAGCTGATTCCCACCCGAGGTCTCCACCAGAGATGGAGCATTCCTTTTTTTAAAAAGAATATATATAACCCGACTTCAGATAGATAAGGTTGTCCCATAATTGATACCTGGTTCTCAAGTGGTGATTGCATCGACAGTATTAATGAGCAACATACTTATTCTGGCTCATTTTAGCCTCATACCAGAATCATCGAGCAAATGCCGAGGCGAAGCGAGGATAACCAAACTCACAACAATGATACCCTTGTCTCTAGGTAAAATAGCCCGGGAATCTCTCAGGCACTTTGGTTGCTTGATCAACTTTGTGAAATTCTTATGAAATTTTAATATAGACTGCTTGAACTCATGCCAGAGACATGCTGCATAACCTTGCATGCGCCTCATACATCATCTTTAATTTATGCAATTGTTCCATGTCAGAGATCCTTCGGACATCATAAAAACTTGGCAGTCCTGTTTAGGTTAGGTTCTAGTAGCATTGGAAGGACATGTGCCAAAATTTACATAATTTAAATAACCTTCCTTCAGGAACAGAACCTTTCAACAAAGTCAAAAAGGGGAGCAATCATCGATGGCGGTATTCGTTTCCCTCCCACGGGTTGCAACAAATCAAGCAATCGGGCCCTTTCGGAGGCGGATCGCATGTGATCGGAGGAAGATCGCGCGTTCTCCGACCAAGGACCGCTCCGCTCCGCAGACCAACCGGTTCCCACTGCCAGCTTTTTACCGAAGCCTGGAGGCTGAGAGCTGGAAAAAAAATATCCCTCGGGCCCTCGGTTTCAACAGGGGCATTGATCTATGGCCACACTCTGTAATACTGATGCGGTTATGTTTGTCCTCAGTAAAGAAACTCCCAACATCGAAAAGTCTAGACAGCTACCCTGAGGCAAAGCATGATATCATGATTAAGTTTGTAAAGGCATGATAAATCCCAACAAATGCAAAAAGTCTGGAACAAAAATATATAAATAAGTAAAACCGGATACGGTGGAGTAAGAACCGGGCTAAACTCGAGCTATTATCAAAGTACAGTCCCCATAAAATGAACAGCTAAAGCTTGAAACCTTTCCAAACACGCGATTCGACCGTAGGTTTCTTTTCCTTCAATGCGTATTATCTAATGACTTAAGACTCAAGACTCGAGATTCCAGAACGCGTTCTGTCCCAAGCAAGATGTGCAGAGCTGTCTTACCTAGCCAGCTACTAGTAAGCTAACCACCTCCCTATCGACAAAGTAGTCAGTATCTAAAGTCAGTAAAGTGGGCCAAGGCAGGGACTCCGTCACGCTTTCCCCAAGTGCGACGGGTGGAGTCACTGGAGTGTCATAGCGCCTCCATACCTCGTTGATTGTCATAATTGAGATATCTTGCGCGAGATGAAAATTTTTCTCACCTGCCGCCGACGGCGATGGCGACAGTAACAATAACAACCCAAAGAAAAAAAGAACCGCGATAAGCAGAAATAAAAAGGCGATGAACGTGAGACGGTAGTATCAGGCAGGTCCAACCAGGCCAGAATTTCCGCCACCATCCCGGAGGAGAAATTTCCGCGCCGGGTCCAACTACCTACCCGAAGACGATATGCAAAACTTTCACTCGGCATGCCGACACCCAACCTAAGGATTGGGCCCTCCCCTGGTACTATCTTACTCACAGTGTCTCCATTTGGAATGTAATCTGGCGAGCTGAGGTATGATAAAATATTTGATAATAAATACCTTTACACGGGAATCAATGATGAGGTTCGGTTGGGTTTGATAACAATTCGAACCTTACTTGGGTACCTCAGGGCCCCAAAAAGAATAACGAAAATAAAAACCATCAAAATAAAAGTGGCACCCGCTTATCATCCTCCCGAGACGGACACTTGCCGTGGCTCCACCGGCTCAATCATATCACACCGGCGGCCAGAATCAGGGGATAATGCTTTACGCGGGCGTTTCCCTATCTTCCAATGGGTGATGCTTCTGGTGACACATGGCGAGCCCGATCCCTTGTGACTCACGGAAGTATCTTTGATACAGCTATTATCTGACTATGCAGTCTATTCTAGTACTACCTACTTCCGACCGATTTTCGGGCGGTGCGATAGGTACCTTTGAGCTAATGCGTAGGAAATTGGAATCCCGCCTTATCGGGTGATCTTCGGAATAGCCATGCATGAAAATAACGCCATCATTACTTCAGCTGCACTATCGAAGCTGACAATACTCTTTCGGGATCTCTGCTTTACTTGAATGGCTTCAAAACCTGATATTTGTTTACTCTGAGAAATTATCTGATCCTTAATCCGCATCCTGACAATTAGTGACGGTCTTGACCGATTGTTATCTCATCTCCGAGATACCTCTACGAACACCTCTTATAGATCAGGCAAACGGTCTAGACCTCTTCGAAGCTAACCAGAGCTACACACCTACGAACACCCCTGATACCACCACCAAACCATCTAAATCTACATCAAACAACCCCACCTCTCCCTCTTTACGACCCCCTACGAAACATGTCACATTGAAGCATTAATCTTTAATCATGAACAGATAGTTCGTACCAAACTTTTACAAACTCTCCACCCTATACCGGAATGATCAGATCGTGCCAGATTAAGGTTCAGATACCGAACCAGCATTTATGATATCGTGAGTCATCTCGGGCTCACGATCGGGCATCAACCTTACCCGCAGCTATCTACGTAGTACCTGAGGTGGGAACCGCCAAGGGAATGATCCCATGGAATGTATCAACTACATTATTCGAGAGATAGGAAAGGCTTAGGAGAAACTGAGTCCGGCATTAACCGAGTGTAGATTCATTTATTTCATCTGCCCGCTCTAAAAGAAAGCAAAGCAATCCTTTGCCCTCTCTCCCCAGCATATGCAATGACCATCCAACTAAGAAAAAAGGTATATTAAAAACAATCGAGAACACAAGATCCAGTAACCCGGCTCAAGAAGTAAAACCCCGTCCATCCATACAGGTCCTAAGCTCGCTGCTTCATGGTACTAGGACGTAATCAACAGATAAGAAAAGTAAAAGCAAACTAGAATCATTGAACGAAGCGTCAAATGCACATCAAGCCAAACCAAACGCTGCATATAAGAGTAATAATAGCTGCGACCAGAGAACCCCCCCTTTTCCCAGATCCATCAAGACTTGAGCCAGCAAGACGATAGCCAGAAACTCCCCCTCTTTCTCCTCCTAATCTTCTTCAAGTTATGTTCAGTTCAATCAATACTGTGACAAAGTATTAAAAATAAATAACCCCCCCCCTTCCCTTTTCCTACCCCGGAAAAACGAACCCGAATCATGCAATTGCCGCTCAGATATACTCCAGAAAGGAAGCTCGTCTAAAAGATCCATCCCAGTATCAACCATAATGCCACCCCAACACTGACCACAATCCCAGCGACCTTCAACACAGCCACTGTATCGCCCTGTCGTGCCATTCGGGTGAGTCGACTCGCGCTTCCTTTCAGGCCCGTCGAGAGGGAGGAGAAGACTTGGCTCTGGGTTTCCAAACACCAACAGGTTAGCCATGTCAGGTCATGTCGGGGTATGATATCATCGGAAAAAGTGACCCCTTTATCCACCACCGAATCTGGCTTCGGTGTCGTTCTCCGCTCCCCCCCCCCCACACACATATACATATACATATACCATGAAAAGAGTATAGAAGGTTGAATATAAAAGATCAACGTACCGAGTGATCGAGCGTATCCTGATCGCGAGCATTATCGTAGATATCGATCGTGACGGATTTTAAGGCCGAGACTTTGCTAGAAAGGGAGTTGAGGAGCTCATTGTTCTGTCTGGAAGGCGGGATACATTAGTTCACGACCCCTTTATAAAGCGGAAATAAAAACGATATCGTAAAAGATCTAGAGAAAAAAGGAATATCAGGGATCTCGTACTGTTCACGTTCGTAGGCGTCAGCCATCTTGCGCTGTCCGGTTTCGGGAGGGATTGAGGTGTGGTTCTGGTTTTCTTGGTTTTTGAGGCTCAGTCTGTCTTGTGTGCCTTCTCAAGAGGCTAGAATGGTTTTATCGCTGGAGGAAATATGACGGTTTTATTCATAAACTGATTTAACTGGTATGCGCCGAAGGATCGAAGGGTTCTGGAAGTCCGCGGCCAGCCACAAGTCGATGACGAGTGACGCTTACGGTCACGTGATACACCAACCCGAAACGTTGGACGGAGTATACTCAGAGGAAACTCAACTATCTCTTATTTTTGGTATGGTCTGCAGGAGGGTATAGCTTTGTATTGGCATCTCGTACTGGAATCAAAATTCTATTCAGAGAACCCATCTTATAGTGATAAAACCCACACGAAAGCCGCCATCTCCACGAGGCCACATGCCAGACCAGAGAGAAGAGAAATCGATCTGGAGGATATTCGAAAACTAGAAACCAAGAGAGAAGGAGAAGGTAAGAATTAAGAGAAGAAAATGAAAACATCGAATCAATGACAGCGGTGCCTCATTAGCCGTGAATTCATTGGGTGGCTGGAATAAAGTATAAAACTGTATAAAAGGACGTTAAGACAGGTAGAAGTAAACCAAATCGATAAGAACCCCAGACGCTATGCGAACAAACCAAGCCAAGGTAACAGGCCATGCCATGAATTACCTTGTCCCTATCATGGGAAATTTCAAAGAAAACTGCTAAATAAAGATGGGGAAAAATAAAGTATAAGTGCACCAGCCAGTATCATGTTCCATATTCTTATGTCCCTGGTGCATATAAGATAGGTTGTTTCAATTGTTCACTGAAACAACAAAGGATGCAAGGTGAAAAAAGGGGACAATAAGTAAAGAAAAGAAAAGAAATTTCAGTGTACAAAGTCTGGCCAGTGACCAGTTGTGACAAAAGCAGGGGTATTTGAGTGCGCTGCAGAAAATGGAACTGTAGCAAAAGAAAAAAAAGTACTCCTGTTCTCTGTTACCACATATCGTCGTCATCGTCGTCATCTAGCTGGACATCATCGCCGAACGAGAGATGTCCGTACTGATAATGCCCTGGACCATACACGTTGCCATTTTCATAGCCTTGGTTTTTACCGCCCCGTGAGTGTTGCTGGTAATTGTTTTGTGGATCATCGTTATACTCGTACATTTGAGGGTCGTCGTAGGAGCTATCGCCGTAGTGCTGCTGGTCCTGGGCCTCGTAGCGGGGTTAGCAATGATCCCCAAGACCAATACAAGCAAAACTCACCTCTTGGTATCTTTGATACTGCAAGTATTCATCTGGCTGATCCCTGGTCTGCTGCTGCTGTCTCTGTGATGAAGATTGGCCAAGCGTCATGTGCGGATGCATTTGCTGGACTTTGGCAAGGTACGAATACATAAAGTTGCTAAGTAGGACCTGTGAATACAAGGCACGCCGAGGGTTCGCAAGCTTGATATGGGCCATTCTATATATGGCTCTTTCTTCCAGGATGGAAAATCGTGTCCAGGGGTAATCAATGTCGGCCTTAAGTTCACGAACCGGTGGGTCAGGAGACAAAGTTCGAGATAAACTTTTCTTGTGATGATGCTCCCCGCTATTCTTCTTTCTTCCACCACCAAAGATTGAGGAGAACAGACCAGACTCTTTCTCTTTTTTGGTTTCTCCTGAGGATCTTCGGGCGTTGTCCTTCCGGCGCTCCTCCTCTAGCTTGGGGTCAAGGCGATCATAAACCGTGCTTTCACGTCCTCGTTGGCTAGTATCGTTTGATGATGGTAGCACATGTGTGGTCTCCTGAACTTTCTCCACGATTTTTGATTTGATTCTCTTGGAATCACTTTCCTTCTTCTTTTCTTTGTCCTTATCTTTATCCTCAGAGCCCAGAAGCCAGTGCCAACTTGACTTACGCCCTCCTTCAGAATCTTTCTTATCCTTGGATTTCTTCGGTTCCTGTTTACGGTCTTCAGAAAGCGTGGGAATAAATGAAAGGCTGTCCGTCCGTGTGGTATTGCCGGGTAAGACCTGCGGATTATTGGCGAATTCGTTCAGTGTCGGTGCAGTCTCCTTCCCACGAGCGCGTGATATGAGTGGCCGGCTGGCAGGGCTTTGACCTTGAGCAGCTGGCGCCTTAGGTTGCACTGGAGAGTCGTGAGAAGAATCCCGACTGAGGTTGGGGCTCGTTTGCGAACTGGAACTTGAAGGTGTTGGACTCGGGGCCTCCACTGGAGGAGTTTCGACTATTTCTGGGATCATCTGTTCTGAAGAAGGCGTAGAAAGGGTTGATCGACCATTGGAACTAATACGAGAATGCCATTTTCGTGACTGTTGACCCGTGCCCGCCTTACTTCCAGCATCTCCAAGAGTTGAGTCATGTGATCCTTCCTGCGTCGATGGCAAGGGGTCGAATGTCAAATCGAATGTCGTACTAGTGGATGCGCTCGGAGTTTGCACTGCACCTTGGTTTCTGGCTAAAGCTTGTGCCCGTGTTACGCTGGGGGTGGGGTCGGTAGATACTCGTGTGAGACCCAGGATCGGTTGCTGGTCGCCAGCTGCGCCGACAATCGACTCAAGAGTTTCACTTGTTTCAGATGCTCTATTATGTCGCTTAGAATATGGGGGCCGCTCGCCTTTTCTCAAACTTCCAGCTTTCCTATATTGGGTTCTGGTTGAACGTCGGAGACTATGACCTGGAGGGGCCGGAGGTAGAATCGGTCGATCCTCGTCTGTCGATATCCCAAGGTTCTGCACACCCTCCAAAATAGACGAAGCGCTCGCTGATCGTTTCGAATCATCGACTATAGTTTCCAACTCTTGTAGATTAGGCCCTTGGACTTCCTGTTTCTGTGATCGCTGCCGCTCTAGACGCTCAGCCCCATCTGTATATCCCTGTGGGCTGTCAATTTGTCTCGACAGCATCGACCGTTTGCGCCGTAGTGACCCATTCGAGTCCTGACGGTCCGGACTCAACAGCGAGAAATCACCTGATCTGCGCTTGATATGTTCCGCCTTACTCTCAAGAAATGATTTGAACTCCTTCGGGGCCAGCTCCGGATGCAAGCGAGCCGGTACCCAGAATAGTCGGGAAGTATCATTCTCGTCCGCTGAGGGTGACGGTGCCAATGATGGAACAGACATGTTGGCACCAAAGCTCGGAAGGTCCGGATCACCAGGAGCAGTCACATCCATTGACATCCGTCGGATCGCAGCCAGGTTGCTCAACTCTTGGGCAACAGCGGCTGGGTCGGATTCATAGTCGATATCGTTCAGGGGGAAGGACGTGGTAGCAGTATCAGGTGTTCCGGGTGAGTTGGTCGAGCCAGGAGACTTCGGAGTGCTCTCCATGGACTTGGTCCTAATTGCAGTCGGTCGTGTTTGGCCATTGGCCTGGTTATGGTTGGTGTCCTGGTGGTTCTGTACTTGCAGGGACTGTGAGGAGGAAGGGGCCTCGGGGGTCGCGCGGTTCGGAGGGACAATCGATATGGATTCGCTCAGCGGAGAGGAAATATAGCTGAGGCGTCTGGATTCTCTCTTATCGTAGTCATCATCGTACATGTGGCCAATAGCTTCCGTGACATGGTGGCTTGGATCACTGATGGATAATTGAGGCACATGGCCTCTCCGGGTCGCATATCCTCCGCCAGCCTCAGAGGGGGTTGATGAAGCCTATAGGTGTAAACGTAATGATGTTTAGCAATAGTACTCATTTTGGAAAGCGAGGATGCTATCATCCGGATTTCACGAGCCATCCCTTGAAGGAGGGGGGTTAATTTTCCCTGCCCGCAAACAGAATCAGGTGGAAAGGGTCGTACGTGAAAGGGCAGGGCTTGGAATCAAGGGCGGTTTTTGAAGTGTCTTAATACAGAAAGAAAACGAGATAAAGGGAAGCAATTCCAGCAAAGAACCTACCTGCATGGGAGCGAATTGTCCGGGAATTTGACAAGATCAAACCGGAAATAGGCTGAAGGCCAAAAGGCGACGGGAATCTCGCCTGGTGGAGAGGATGTCAATGTACCACCAGGGCCGAAAGACAACGAAGACAGGTGGTGGTCATGGAATCATGGAAGCGGGGAACCAGCGTTTACGAAGAGGGACGGCCCCCAGGGAATAAGAGGAAAGCGAAGATGACGATGACGGCTAGGCATCCGGCGACCGAAAACGTCGTGGAGGGCGAGTCGCGGATGTCGACGTGGGGGTGTCCACGGGGAAGTGGGATAGATAAAGGGATAATAAAGGAGTATAGGTATAGGAGGGGGTGCGGATGAAGAAAATGAGGGTAGAAAGGGGAGAGAGTCGATGGTGTTGGTGGAGGAGAGAGCGAGAAAGGATGAGGATGGGACGGAAATAACAAGACTGTTTGGGGCCAGGTTTGGTTGGCCGCCGGGGTCTGGCTGGGGATGGGCGGAGCACGTCTGGTACGAGGCAGTATTAAGCAGGTATTATCTCCATTATGATATTAATATTATGATACTAGTATATTATCAGGCAGTATTAAGTATTATGAATATTATGGCAGGAGGATTTTATACAAAATCCATCCTTTGGGGGCTCCCTCCTGCTTATAATTTATTTGCGATTATCATCCAGACTGCACTGATTTGCTCCGTAGCAAAGACCAGCATCTAAAAAAGCAGCCAGTTGCCATCTTTTATCTACTTTATTTCCATCACAATCGTCGAGGCGGGATCAGTGATCCACCAAACCTTTGCCATCATCAGATTGAAAATACCCTCAGGGTTGACAGGTAACCTCAAAGTCGACATGAAGCATCTGGTACCAAAGGGTTCATAACTCTATCGTCGCCCATCCTTTGGTGGTACCTGATTTGAAAAACTGGAAACAACCCCGCTTAGTCACTGCTTCTGTCCCACTCTTTGCGGTTGATCGATGGCGATTGAAGTGGACTAAAAGTGGGAAGAAAAAGAGGGAAAACTATTCTTAACCGATGATCGGTGTTGATCAGCACTCTTTCCCCGTGCTCAAGGCTTGCTTTCTTTCCCTCTTAGCACGTTACTGTTGTCCATCCCCGATTTTGCCTCAACCGTAGCTGGTGAAGTCATAGTTTCCCACGCGCATACCTCCACCGTTGGACTGACCTCATCAAGTGAAGATATAGTATATCCCCTAGTCTGGGAGGCGCCAAACTGATCAGCAATGTCTCACTTTTAACTTTGGCTTCCTTTTTTTTTTTTAAAAAAAAATCAATGATTTCTAGTCTCATTCACTCTTTACCATATTAAATGTACACGGACAAAGAAAGAAGAATTCTGTCATTCTCCCAATGCACCGACAAGCTGAAGGCCATCCAAAATTCCTCGTCCCCTCGGGGAGCCTAAAACGGGTTAAGAAAGTAAAAGAAAAAGAAAATATATGGCTGGGTTCATTGAAGTACATCATGATAAGATAAATCGTCAATTAGACGCTCGTGGCTTAACCCCTTGACTTTTCCAACCATGCCTCAAGGATCCACCATCCTCCTTGACCAGTTCATGTGCCTGGTGCATTATTTCTACTCCTCCTCTCCACATTTTCAGGGTCCTGTCTCTTGACAATACATTCACAAATCACACTACCGCGTCAAGCAGGCAATCTACCCAAGATAACAATGCACCCTAAAGCGAGAACTGGTAGAATGCAGCCATGTTTCACTTCCCTTTCCCAACCACCCCCCTCCCCCTCAATCCGCACACCTCTCTTGCTATATTTTGTCCGGTGTCCCGTGCCCCTTGATTCATGAGCCTTTATTGGCTCGAAGCGGATGCAGCCTCTAATTGTTTTATCGGCTGACTCTCATTTAGGGATGGTTAATCTCGACAGTGGTGCAAAGGCAGCCTTAGCCAATGATCGCATCCATTTAGTCGCCAGTTGAATCTCTTCAGCCTTACCTAGGTAGTACTAGGGGGCAAGGTACTAAGGTTCCTAGTACCTTACTCTCTACTCCTCATGTGAAAAGGAATCTCAGGTCTGATTTGCTGGATTTAAATCCCCTCTGAAGAATGTACATACAAGGTACGGAGTTGGGCATACCGCTTGACCCAGTTTTCTGGAAACTTGAATCCTGATTCCCGGTTCTCTTTTTTCTCTCTCCATGTTTCAGATTTTTCTCCCCTTACAGGAGAGTGTAATTCAACCGCGGCTCAGGTTTATGGAACGGAAAACCATGGAACTGACTTAACATGACAGAAAAATTCGCTCTAAGAGAAACGAATGCTTGCATGGTAAATGACAAGGGTCTCTTACCTCTGTGTGAAAGCAGGGAAGAAAATAAACACAAAAACAACACTGGTGAGAGAAAAGTAGGACAGGAAAGAATTCTCGCCAAAGTCAGATACAAAATATCGGCAGCTCTTTTCCTGAACGTGCTGGTAGAACTTATCAACTTCCAACACCGGCGCTCAGGCGAGAATACGGGAAGAAAACTTCAAAATCAACGGTAAGTAAGTATGCCCTTAACATGGGTTGAGGCTATCCAGAGAAAAGAAGGGAGAATAGGAATAGGTCATGGAAAAGAAAACAGAGAGGAGGGTTATTGAGTCATGAATTTCATTCCGCGTAAGTCTGCATATTCCAGCGAGATCTCTACGCCGTATCCACATAGTTCCTGCACGAGATAGTTAGTATCAGCTTCTCCAAATTTTGATGAGAATTCATATACTTACGCAGGGAATATACCGACACGGTCACCAATCCTTCCGGTCCACCAGTCCTCTTTCTTTTCAGTGCGTTTAATAATTGTGATGACGTCTCCTTTCTTGAAACCCAAGTCACCGTCTTGGTCCGCGTCAAACGTAAAGAGAGCAATAGCCTGGTCGTCGCGCAGACCGGCCTGGCCAGTTCGCTGTCCAAATACTGGCTTTGGTGCCGTAGGTCGGCTGGGCTTACGGTCTGAGTATACATAATCCTCTTCGTATGGACTGGTATTGCTCCGGGCGCGGTTGCTGTAGGGGGTATCAAAGGTGTCATTGCGAACGGCCTGGCGAGTGGTGGAGGATCGGTTGAGGCCGCCGGAGGGTCGGTCATAAACATCATCGGCCCATGTATTCGCACGGCGAGGGCGATCCCGATATTCGTAGTCGTCTGAAGGGTTGTTTACTCCCGGACGGTCGCGTCGAAGCCCTTCACCAAAAGCATCTCCTCGGCGACCCTCCCATACCACGTCATCATGGCGGTCATCATAGATTGGAATGTCATTATACATAGAGTCATTCGAGCGTGAATTGCCGTAGAATGCTCGGGAATTCAGAACGCGCAGGAGGGGTTCCGCAGCCGGCGGGGGCTTAATAGTACCGCTGAGTAGCTGGCGAGCGGATACCCGGGAGTTGTAGAGCTTCTCGTTGGCATCCTTACGCTCAACAAGCATACTCCCTTCCAAACTAACACCAGCAAAAAGTCCCTTTGTCTTAGAGTATGAGAAGACAGCCGCCACGCCCTTGGTGCTTGCTGCGCCAGCAGCCTCAGCGTTTCTTCCAATCGGTCCCGCGGCAATTGAAACATTACCTCCCAGAGTCAGAGTTCCTACCTGAGAGAATGTTCGAACGGCGGCGGCATCGTTCAGGATGAAGACAAAATCTGTTAATTCGAACCCAATCTGGCCACCAAAACCAGCACCAGCGGTTGCGATCGCGGACGGCGCAGACCAGGAGCCATCAGCAAGTCGGGCGACAACGACTCCAGAGCCGAATCGAGCGGAGCCTAGAAAGCCAGCTTTCAAGACTGTAAGAACGGCGAGGCCCTATGGAGGGAGGAAGTCAGCATAAAGATCGTATCTGACCATCAAGATAGGGCGTCTTCTACCTTCGCGCCGGCCAGAATCTCCGGAGGAATAACCTTATCGGGGCCAAACGCTTGCCGTGGGTCGATAAAGGAGGTGAGGATTTTACTAGCCTTCCTACACTCGCCTATGTTGAGTTAAGAGATATTGTCAGCTCATGCTCACGCACCTCTCTCAGGAAATTGCGGGGAAGCCGGAGCTGGGAGAGAACATACTGCCCAAAGACGAAGGGAGGGGGTTGTTAATCCCGAGAGGCATTTTGAGGATACACGCGGAAACCAAGTGAGAAGAGGTGTGTTGACGGGGAGGATGTGTTGGCGGCTCCTGGGAAAGTGCAAGATGTCTCGTCTTAGTCGTAGGCTACCAGAGTTCGTTCAAATTGGCGGCGACCGGAAGTGGAGCTAACAGGTGCTGACTCTGACATGCGGTTCACAAACACCCTCCAACAACTCACGAGTCTCTCAACGAGCAGGTGGGAAATGCAGTGCTCCCACTTCTCAGGCTGCGTTGCAGAGGAAACTACCTGCTGCAGACTCGTCTGAAGAAGATCCTTAGTTGTATTTGAACACGACTCGGCAGCTTACCTACTATTTGATCAGCACCTGTTGCATGCGGACGGTTTCCAACGGGTGGTATCGCAGAAAGTGGCTGTGTCTCGAGAGGTACGACCGTACGAGTTCGTCTCACTCCTGTTACATCATCATTCGTGAGCCAATCCCCGGCTGCAAGAGCATCTTCTGTAGATTTCAGAGTTCAATATCCAGCCACCCAAGAACTTAGTGTACTTTGTTCTTTTCAGTATGCGATTTTGCCCGCCGTAATCTGATTTCGTTTATGTCCTCTGGTTGGCCAGCTGGAGCCTGAGGCTGCATGATGACACAGCCACGGTCGGAACTGCAGGGATTAACCTTACCGCCATAAACAGGCCATCATGAGTGGTCATCACAACTAACGCCCCCCATCTGCATCATCGCGTTTCCCATCCACTCGGGAGCTGAGTGTTCTGAGCTCTACTCCATACGTTTTTTGCAATGATTTGAAAGTGGATTGACGGTTGCCTCGATTGTAAATGGCTACAGGTTGGAACCCAACGGCGGTAACTGTCGCAAAAAGATCGAACTTGCTGACACTTCGCTAGTACGGATCTGTGTCTGTGGTGATGAGGGCACAGGCAAGTCGAGCCTCATAACCTCCCTTGTGAAAGGAGTCTTTGTCACAAATAAGATTCAACCCGTCCTTCCTCAAATTACCATTCCTCCCACAATCGGAACCCCCGAGAATGTCACAACAACGACGGTAGTGGACACCTCGGCGCTCCCGCAGGAGCGGAACAATCTCGCCAGGGAAATTCGAAAATCAAACGTGATTTTGCTTGTATACTCCGATCACTACAGCTACGAGAGGGTTGCACTGTTTTGGTTACCGCACTTTCGATCTCTCGGAGTCAATGTGCCCGTCGTGCTCTGCGCCAACAAGTCGGATCTCGCCGCCGACCATACCGAGGTCCAGGTGATTGAGGAAGAGATGCTACCATTGATGTCAGAGTTCAAGGAGATAGACTCGTGCATTCGAACCAGCGCCCGCGAGCATCGCAATGTCAATGAGGCTTTCTTCCTCTGCCAGAAGGCCGTTACCCACCCGATTGCACCCCTGTTCGACGCAAAGGAGTCGGCCTTGAAGCCGGCCGCAGTGGCTGCGGTGCAGCGTATCTTCTACCTTAGCGACAAGGATCGCGACGGTTATCTTTCGGATAAGGAGATCAAGGATTTCCAGATGAGATGCTTTGAGAAGCCACTGAGCGAGGAAGACCTGATTCATATCAAGGAAACAATTCTGAAGACGTACCCAGACTCGGTGACACCTTCGGGAATCGACTGTCGTGGGTTTATTCACCTAAATAAGATGTATGCTGAGAAAGGGCGGCACGAAACGGTCTGGATTATCCTCAGGGCATTTCAATATACCGACAACCTATCCTTACAGGAGAGCTTTCTCCACCCCAAATTCGACGTCCCACCCTTCGCATCCGCAGAGTTGTCACCAGAGGGCTATCGGTTCTTTGTGAATCTTTTTCTTCTCTCCGACAAAGATAATGATGGTGGCCTGAACGACACCGAGCTAGAATCTTTATTTGCCCCTACCCCCGGATTGCCTGCGTCATGGGCTGACGGCTCATTTCCGTCATCTACCGTCCGAAACGAGGCCGGACATATCACTCTTCAAGGCTGGCTGGCACAGTGGAGTATGACCACGTTCACATCGCCAAAGACCACGCTGGAATATCTAGCGTATCTAGGCTTTGAGTCATCGGACCGCAGTAACCCCTCCACAGCAGCAGCTCTCAAAATCACGCGGCCTCGGAAGCGAAGAAAACGGCCGGGAAGAGTCGGCCGAAATGTTGTTCTGGGCCACATTCTGGGTGCTCCGGGCTCAGGGAAATCAGCTCTGCTAAATGCTTTCCTATCGCGCGGGTTTAGCTCTACATACCACCCAACTATCCAACCCCAAACCGCTGTCAATACAGTGGAGCTGCCTGGAGGTAAACAGTGCTACCTTATTATAGATGAGCTTGGGGAGTTAGAGCCTGCTATTCTCGAAAACCAAGCGAAACTGCTGGATCAGTGCGATGTCATTGTGTACACCTATGACTCTTCAGACCCTGATTCATTCGCGTACATCCCCGCACTCCGAGCCAAGTACCCGCACCTCGAGGAGCTTCCGAGCGTGTTCATTGCGCTCAAAGCCGACTTAGACAGAACAACTCAACGAGCGGAATACCAACCTCATGAGTACACTGCGATGTTAAATATGCCGGGTCCGCCACTGCATGTGAGCGTGACCTGGACTTCAATTCAGGAAGTGTTTGTTCACATTGCGGAAGCAGCCATGGAGCCAAGCACAGCGTTTCCACGAAGCGAGGAAGATGTCGAAGGCAAGTGGATGGCATGGGGCATTGCTCTGGGGGCCGTGGTTTGTGCTGGTGCTGCTGCGGTTATGATCTGGCGGAGAGTTGGTGGAAGCGGAGGATGACTTGCTGCTTCGAAGATACACGGAGTTCGATACCCATGATATATATTTCCTCTTTTTTTTAACTCCTTTGTGAATTAATATTCCTAATTTTTGATAGATTTATGATGAAACGTGGTAGAAGATGTTATCACTCATCATTACTGTCTTCGGGTCAATATATACCTTCTCCAAAGTGTGGTAGTTCTACGTAGTACACCTGGCACATGGAGTCGGATGTGCATCCCGATCAGTTGTACCCCGGGTAATCTAATCCCAACCCAAAATATAAACCTCGAGAAAGGAGTCATCCATAGACGAACAGTTGACTAAGTTAGTGATTGGTTATTATTTTAAATCTAGGATTCAAATTTCCCTCACCATTTCTCAGTAGAGTGTTTGTGCTTCAACTGTTGCTCAACTGCCCGCACGGTTGTTTAGTTAGTCGTTGCACTAGGAGGAGACGACTGCCCCACGCCCTGAGATTCCACCAACCAGTCTGATTAAACCCCAGAAAACCTTCCGCCCGCTTACGATTCCAGTTAGTGGGTTCATTACTGTCACTGCGCTCCATCCCCAATCGCGCGGCCTTCGTTCCTCTCCCATCCCCTTCTCGGAGGCTTCTTTTCTTATTCGTCCCCTTTAAGCCCTTCACCTATCGCCTCCTGCTCTTTGTGGAGCTGTATATATAGCCCTCCTGAATTTATAGCTGGCGACTTCCCCGACGTTCGCACCGCAACCCCCCCGCACACCTACCCCATCGTCTCAGTTGGCGATCAGCGGCACACCCTCGAGTCAACCACCTCAGCAACTTCAGCTCCCAAATGCCATCTGACTGCAGCGCTTAGGCACATGCCATTTCTTGATCTTAGTATATAAATAAATCTATCACTGGCCACCTGGAAGAGCACCAGTGCGGTGCTGCTCGGGAGGGATCGACCATCGTTACGTGACTAGCCTATCACAGCTCTATCGCGCACCTGTGTGCTTCCACCTCCAAAACTTATTTGCTCAATTGCTATCAGTCTAGCCACAATGTTGTATGTATTATTGCGTCTATTCCGCTCATGTAATCAGGATATGATTCTTCCCAATTTGGCGCTCTAAACTTCTCATATCTGGGAGTTTGTCACTCGTCTAATCGGAGGGTGATTGCGCGGCCACTCTTACTCAATCATGATTCCCTTTTATATATCACCTCATTCCTTTACTCTCTTCTGACTCGTACGCAGCGTCCTTCCCCCACCTCCGCCCCGCTACACGGTCCCTGTCGCCTATGCGGCCGGAGCATCGAATGGTATGGCTGTGCCGGTCGTGGAAACCAACAATATTATAAGTCACCCGGAAGGTGGTTGTCCACTACAAGTTGGAGAAGGTTCGTCTGGACAGCTGGCTCACGATACCGCTATATTCGCTAACATTGCCCTTGGCCAACCTCAATAGGAACATATCTTCTCCAGGACGATTTGCATCTCGCTACCCCTCCTCCGCACCCGTCTGAAGCTCCTATCATCAATCTAAACCCGCTTGCGACCGTTCCAACTCCTCCAACGGCGGGCGTCAAACTATCAATGGTTAGCTTTGGTGCTCGGAATAAACCCCCGGTCTTTCCCTTGAAAGAGAATGTGACTGCGCCCCCATTTGGGGATGGCAATAGTGCCTTGGCCGCACCAATCACGAAGGATGCGCTCAAGAGACGAAAACCAAAGAACAACATCGTAAAGAGTAGCTCGTCATTCGTTTCGCGGGTCATCACCCACGAAGCCGCTACGAAGCGTTTCAACGAGCGAAACCCCGAGGGATATCTCGCCTTTGCCAACATCAACCGCGCTTTTCAATGGCTCGATCTGAGTTCCAAGCAAAAGGATGAGCCACTGGCGAAGATTCTCTTCACAAAGGCCCACATGATAAGCCATGACGTGAATGAGTTGACAAAAAGCCTGACACATATCGACGTGGTCATGGGCTCATCAGCCGGCGATATTATATGGTACGAACCTATATCTCAAAAATACGCGCGGATCAATAAGAATGGAGCCATCAACAACTCCCCTGTGACTCATATCAAGTGGATTCCCGGATCAGAGAACCTTTTCATGGCAGCTCATGCAAATGGCCAGTTGGTGGTATATGATAAAGAGAAAGAAGAGGCACCTTTCACTCCGGAGCTTGCAAATGAGTCCGCGGAGCCTGTAAAACCACCTACTCAATCGTTGCAAGTGTTGAAATCGGTTAACTCCATCAATCAAAAAACAAATCCGGTGGCTGTCTGGAAATTGGCAAGTCAAAAGATCTCCCAATTTGCCTTCTCCCCCGATCGAACTCACTTGGCTGTTGTCTTGGAAGATGGGTCTCTGCGAGTGATGAATTATTTGAAAGAAGAGTATGCTCCTTGTTTCTCATCAATACTAAACCGTATCATAGGACTTTGCTGATGAGCCTTTAGAGCGTTGGATATTTTCCGTAGCTATTATGGCGGACTGATATGTGTTTGCTGGTCTCCTGATGGAAAGTATATCCTGACAGGCGGTCAAGATGATCTCGTCACGATTTGGTCGCTGCCGGAGCGAAAGATTGTTGCGCGGTGCCAAGGTCACAACTCGTGGGTGTCTTGTGTTGCGTTTGACCCGTGGCGATGTGACGAGAGAACCTACAGGTTTGGAAGCGTTGGTGATGATTGTAGGTTGTTGCTGTGGGATTTCAGCGTTGGCATGTTACATCGCCCTAAAGCGGTATGTTCCCTCCTATATATAGCATGTCTAATCTTTCCTGACACATTTCAACAGCTGCAAGCTAGCGCTCGCCAAAGAACGAGCATGATTACTTCTAGTACACAGCATGTCAACCGTATTCGCGCTGATAGTGCTGGAAACCGAATGCGATCAGATTCTCAACGAACAGCTGCCGACAGCTACGATCCTGATGATCAAACCGTGCAGCATCCTGTTGAATCCCGGGCACGAACTGCTCTTCTACCACCCATAATGGTTGGTTCCCCACTTCCATCCCTCAAATAACGCGAGATAACTGACATTCTGCAGTCTAAGATCGTTGGCGAGGACCCTATCTGCTGGCTGGGCTTCCAAGAAGACTCCATTAGGACTTCTTCGCTTGAAGGTATGTTGCAAGCCTCGATAAACACTACCGCAAAAACTAACATAGGATATGACAAGGCCATATCCGTACCTTCCACCGGCCTCGGGAAGGTGTCAACGACGGTTACCATGATCACGCTTCATCATCAGCCGTTCGTACGAGTGTGGCCGGGTCAGGCGCAGCGGAGTCGGTTATGGGATCATTGTAATAGCTAGCTACGCCAACTTGCGATAACCTCTAATTATGTGCATTTGTATCCAACCACCCATATACCCATTTAACGTCCTTTTGCGGACCATCGATTACAGCCCTTTATATCAACGTCAAGACGCATGACGCCTTAGGTCTACTTAAAAGCAGACACTGAGATCTGGAATCACGGTGCTGGATTAAACACATGACTTATCTCGCTAATATTTACTAAATAATTTAAACCAGGCGATAGCTAACCCCTAATTTCTGAATATTGGTCAGCAGCACCGATATGTATAGATGGTCGGAGTCCGGATTATCAAACTCCCGGGTTCCTGGAACGCGGCGTGGCATCAAGAAAGTACGAGTGGTTCCGGAGTGTGTATGGACAGCTTTCAATCGAAACCCAGATTTCCAAGACCTCCTTGACGGCCACAACAATAACACCCGATTCCACAATGGGGACATCTCAGTTCACAATGAGGTCGCTCCTTGGCCTTTGTGTTCTCCTTTTCATCCAGGTTTCCTCTGCGTTGAAGTTCGACATGATTCCTGGAACCAGTGAGAGATGTATACGCAACTTCGTCCTCAAGGATCAGCTTGTCGTCGTGACTGCCATTGTCAGCGGCGATAAGGGTGATGGCCAAATGGTTAATATTCATGTATGTGGTTCTGATTCTTCAAGGCGGAAACCGCCGAGGTGCCAACATCAAGAGTGATGCTTGTTTATCTGCGGCGTGTCCGCAGCAGAGGGAATGATTTCTTTGCTAACTTTTCACCCTGGGATAGATCAAAGATGCACTGGGCAATGATTACGGGCGTCCGAGGGATGTCGTCGGCGAGACCCGCCAGTCCTTCACTTCCCCCGACGATACTGCCTTTGATGTTTGCTTTGAAAACAAGCTTATTTCCCGGAGTAAGTTCAAACAAACCCCGCGTTCGCAGAGCCCTTCTCCTTTCCACTGGCGATTCTAATATAGCCTTGTTTGAATAGAAGCCGTCGCCAACCCCCATCGGTCCATCGAGCTCGACGTCGACATCGGCGCCGATGCACGTGACTGGTCCAGCACCCAGGCCCAGGAGAAGCTGAAGCCTGTCGAGACCGATCTCCGTCGGATCGAAGAGATGGTTGCGGAAATTGTCAGTGAAATGGAATATCTGCGGACGCGTGAGCAGAAACTCCGAGATACCAACGAGAGCACGAACGAGCGCGTTAAGTGGTTCGCATTCGGCACAATGGGCATGTTGGTTGGGCTGGGTGTTTGGCAGGTGATTTACCTGAGGGCTTACTTCCGGTATGTAACTTGGAGAGGAGGCTTTCAATTTTTAAATACCCACTAACGATTGGCTCTACTGTAGGTCTAAACACCTTATCTAGATTTGTGATATGTTCTTGGGATGTTATATGTCACGGCTCGAAGGCGGGCCTATGTTGTGGTTTTCTCTCTAGCTCTTTTTCATGACAAAACATGGAGTTTTCAATGCATTTGTTGCGGGTCTTGACCTTATACGGTCTCGGATATCTGTCACGGTATACTGTTTGAATACTCATGATCAATATGATGACATTGTACTTTTGGAGATCTGGAGATGGATGACGACTGGCCTGCCTGTCTCTGAGGCATTGTAGGCTCTGCTATCCCTTTTGATGCGACAAACAGATATACTCTATATATTGTTAATGTATTGTAACGCTTTTAATGTTCTCATCTGAAATTCTCATAGAGTTAGGCCATACTTGATATTTTAAAATCCACTCTGGTTTCTTAGTGTTTAGATGCTGCAAACACGGCAAACCAACACCCGATTCGTTCCCGCGGATGATGTCAATCCCGTATAATTTCATCCTCCGGTCTTCCTTACAAATCTAGCACATCCACTTCAATACAGTCCTAGAAGTTCTTCAATTCTCCAAGACAAGAGCATATAGAGAAAAAGATGTCTGCCCCTCGAATGCTCTACCGCTTCCTGCGGTCCTCCACCTCCCCCGTCTCCTACACTCCTCGAGTTATTGCTCGGACATTCGGCAGCTCGGCAGTTCGTCCAAAGGACAACCAGAATGATCGCGCCAACCAGACTCCCAAGCACGCGAAGTACAAGTCGGTAGACACCTACCCGGGACGAGTTGAGCATTTCACCGGAGGACGCCAGGAGCCTGGCGTGCAGAAGCCAGAGCTCGGGGTCGGCGAGATGGAAGGTATCACGTTCAAGGTTGAGCCGTTGCGACGAACCGGGGAGGATGCGTCCACTATGCGCGCCAGATTGCTATGTTCGTCTTACGCTCCCTTTAGACCCCGCGATAAAATCGATTGAATCCCGCACAGCGCGAACTAATGCAATTGATATCTGCTTCATAGACCAGAGCCGCAAACGAGGAATCCTCGAGTCCGACCTGTTGCTCTCCACCTTCGCAGACGTCTATCTGGCCGACATGAACAAGGAGCAACTGCAGGAGTACGATCGCTTCCTCGACGAAAATGACTGGGATATCTACTACTGGGCCACGCAGGATCCTCCCGAGGACGGAGAGGCTGTGGGTGCGGATGCTAAAGATACACCTACGGAGACCTGGCAACGTACAGGCGCCAAGAGCGGAGAATGGGCGCAGACGATCGGTGCCTTTAAAGCTGCGTACCGACCGGTTCCATCTCGGTGGGCTGATTCGAATGTTTTGACTCTCCTGCGACAGCACGTACGGGACAACAGTGCCACTGGGTTCCATGCGGCAAAGAATAAGAAGACGGGCGGAAGTGGACTTGGCCGGATGCCGAACATTCAGATTTTCCAGTCTTAGAAGGAGAAGTCTAAAGTTCTGCATACATTGTACGATAGAGTTTGCTGGTGAGTTGGTCTGGCTGCGTACTGATGTTGAAACGCTGGGCTGGTTGTGTTTAGTGGTGTATATTCATATTTATTTGCCGCGTATGTTATATAGAAGAAGAACACGGATTTCACTTAGAGATCAAACCGATCTCGAGATATAGAGTCGCATCTCTCACCTGTCGAAGAATGTACTGGCACGAGCCGGCAGGATATAGTACAAAGTCACGTGGCTCGCTTAATTCTTAGGGCTCCCCTCCGCCGTCCCACACAACAAACGGGCAAGCGGCAAAGCTCGTTACGTTAGGGCTTACCGTGGGTGTGGCTCTCTCCTCCATTCTCGAAACGCTGTGATTTTATCTCCAGCCCAGAGTCAACGACAATTGCTCCGCCCGCGTTCATCCTCCTCTCTCCTCTCGCGGCCCCCTTCCATCGTCTCCCAGACTCCGAATATGGCTGAGCAGCTCGTCCTTCGCGGCACCCTCGAGGGTCACAATGGCTGGGTTACCTGCCTGGCTACCTCTCTGGAGAAGTAAGGGAAATACCGTTGATGATTTGCACATGGATGATATATGTATATGGGAAAGATTTTTCTTCTCTCTCTTATATATGTTTCGATGACATGTTTTACACTGGTAGAAAATGGACAATTGGTTTCTGACTTTTTGCTCGAATTTAGCCCCAACATGCTGCTCTCTGGCTCTCGCGACAAGACCCTGATCATCTGGAACCTTACTCGCGACGAGCAGGCCTACGGTTACCCCAAGCGCAGCCTTGAGGGCCACTCTCACATCGTCTCTGACTGTGTATGTTACGCCTATCTCACCCCCTCTTCCGATATCCCGAGAAATGAAATTTGAGTGGCGGGAAAAAGGGTGTCTCGAAAGAAGAAAATAACAAGGACAAGATTGGCTGATGGTTGGCTTGTGTGATATTGTATAGGTTATCTCCTCCGACGGTGCCTACGCTCTGTCCTCCTCGTGGGACAAGTCCCTCCGCCTCTGGGAGCTCTCCTCCGGCCAGACCACCCGGACATTCGTTGGCCACACCAACGATGTTCTCTCCGTTTCCTTCTCCGCCGACAACCGCCAGATTGTCTCCGGATCTCGTGACCGCACCATCAAGCTGTGGAACACCCTGGGAGACTGCAAGTTCACCATCACCGACAAGGGCCACACCGAGTGGGTTTCCTGCGTGCGCTTCAGCCCCAACCCCCAGAACCCCGTCATCGTCTCCGCTGGCTGGGACAAGCTTGTGAAGGTATGTTTCGAACTCTTTTTTGATTTTCATTCTCTCTTGTTTTCGAGGACTCGACCCGTCCAAATGATGTTTGCATATTCTACGTATTTGCTACTTCAGAGCCGCTCAGCGGCCATGAGACAAAAATCACCACATGCCTGATGGACCTCCGACAAACTTTACCTTTGTTTTTACTTCCTGTCTTCCTTTTTTCGCAGCCTTGGTTTTTTTTTACCAGTTCTTGGTCGAAGCTGCAATAACTAACGTGAGACATTTGGTCTAGGTTTGGGAACTCGCTTCCTGCCGCCTCCAGACCGACCACATCGGTCACTCCGGCTACATCAACACCGTCACCATCTCCCCCGATGGCTCCCTCTGCGCCTCCGGTGGCAAGGACGGCACCACCATGCTCTGGGATCTCAACGAGTCCAAGCACCTCTACTCCCTCCACGCCGGCGATGAGATCCACGCCCTCGTCTTCTCTCCCAACCGCTACTGGCTGTGCGCTGCCACCTCCAGCAGCATCACCATCTTCGATCTCGAGAAGAAGAGCAAGGTCGATGAGCTCAAGCCCGAGTACATCGAGAAGGGCAAGAAGAGCCGTGAGCCCGAGTGCGTCAGCTTGGCCTGGTCCGCTGATGGCCAGACTCTGTTCGCTGGTTACACTGACAACAAGATCCGCGCCTGGGGTGTTATGTCGAGGGCGTAGATAGAAATTGTCGTGGATAGAGGGAAAAAATAAAAACTGCTGGGAAACGTGAAGTTTTTTGAGTAGGTTAGAGGAGAGGAAACCCGAACTAAAGAGAGAGAAAAAAAAAAAACTTTTTTTACTGTTCAAGTTTTTTTTTTTTTTTCCCTTTTCTTCTCTTTTTTTCTAAAACAACCTCCCCCCTACCTAAAAAAATACCTAGGGCAGGCAATTGGTTGGGATTGTATGAGCCATGAGCAATGAAGTATCGTGGGTTTGTTTTTTTCATATCGAGGAGGGAAACCTATGGTTTTTCTGGCATGTCTATCTTGTTAAGGGATGGCATGTCATGTTCTAATACCACATGACAAAAAAAAGATAAAAAATATCTCCTTTTTCTTGTTCTTAAGAGGATTCCCAGTCGGTTCTCAACTCAAACACAGCTCGTCGGGCTGTATATATTTCCCTGGTTGGCTGGCTGGCTAGCGTGGTTTGCGTAGAAAGCCTATACAGCGCTTGAGTGTACATCAGCACGTACTACAAAGTCCTGAGAGTAGTTGTAGTCCATCTGCACTGGATTTCTATGTATATAGAGAGAGACCATTATCCTAAATATAATATGTAGTGTACATCGTGGAAGTGTCTGTTGAGGCAAGAGAGAAAGAAAAGAGTCCGTTCACTTTTTCGTCACTCTTTGCAACGCCTCGTTCGCCAGTCGTATGCCTTCCTCGAACTGTAGTTTCTTAGCCAAGGTGAGAGCCTCCTTGTACCATTTCTTGGCCTCTTCAAGTTGGTTCTGCGCCTCCGCAAATTCGCCCAGGTTATATGACGCCGCGATGCAAGATTCATCACACATCTCGTCCCAATCGCTGGCAGAAACCCTGGTAGAGACGTTGAGACTTTTCACAGCCCACTGCTTGGCAGCGTCGAAGGTCTCCTTGCGTTTGGCCGTCGGATCATCGGCTTTCATGGGCCTGTGCGCAAGATCACCCATGGTCGAGGCCACCGCATTGAGAACCTGGACTTGCTTGCAGGACGGGGTGTTGCCCTCCTCTACTGCAAGCAGTGCTACGGCTCGCAGATACAGCGGTAAGGCAAGTTCCGGTTGATTCCCCTCGGCCCACATGCCCGCCAGTTCGACGATGGCGGCGGCGAGCTCCGTTCGGTTCAACCAGTTAGTGATCTCGTTATCACCGCTGCGACTCCCAACGGGAAGCCCCAAGCTTTCACGGTGCTCGATCTCCTTGATGGCCAGCTCCACGGCCGTAACGAGTGCCTTCTCGGCCTTCCCGGCATCCTGGATATAATCACTAGTATATAGCTCCGCCAGCTTAACCCCCATCCCGACAACCTTCTTCATCGCTTTCTCGCGCTGCTCTTCCTCGTATTCCTCAAGCTCCTTCATTTTCTGATACACCTCGAGGACCTCGGGGTTGTCGATCTCCAACTTCTGTTGAGCCGGCATATTCTCACCATCTCGCTTCTGTACCTCCTCCTTCTGTCGCTCAGCCATCTGCTTCTTCCTGCCATTTTCCACCCACGCCAGCGTCTCCGCCTTGGTCCGCTCCAGCACCTCAATCGCCGGATTCACCAGCCCAGCCTTCTCCAGCATCATAGCAACCTGCAGCTTAATCCCCAGCACCTCGTCAGAAAACGGGTGCAGGCCCATCTGAATAGCAATGTTAAACGCCTCCTTGTAAGCCTTCAGCGCCTTCGGAGGGTTGAGATCCACATCCGTGTAGTACACCCCTGTGCGCAGCGCCTGCGCAACAGGGGGCGGGAACTTGTGGTATTGTGGGCCGACCTCGGTTATCTCGATGTAGGCGATGTAAACAAAGGCTGCTATTGCTCCGACAACAGAGATAATTGCCAATGGGAGGACGATGGGGTTCTTGCGCCAGATTCCCTTTGAGGCTTCCCGGAGGCCGAGTTTCATGCGTTGCGCGAAGGATAGGGATCGGATTTGTAGGTGAGTGCCATGGCGTAGTGGAGGAAGTCTGGATGCTTGTATCGGTCGACACTGTAGCAGAGAATGGTGCCTGTATCTTTTGAAGTTGTGGATTGGTCGTGTTCGAGGAGATGAGAGGAGGGAGCGTGGGATGTTGGAAGTTCGGGGTGTGTGGATGAAGGCGTTGCCAGCGCGGCGTGAGAGCGCTGTTGCCGCTGAATTGAACATGATCGCGGGGGTGGAGGTCAGTTTAATTATTTCTCTGGCCTCCAGAACACTTCGGGAATGTGTTTCCCTTTCCCCCTCTGAATGAAAGTAAAGCTAGGTGGAGGGTTGGTGAATGGGAATAGGACGAATGGGGTGGTTTTCCGGCGAAGAAATTAAAACGAGCCACAGAAGCCGATTCGGGGATGACGTCCTTTGCATCCAAGGCACCAGACAGCCCGCAGGAGCCTATCTTTCATCCCCTCTGTTTCGCCCGCGGCTTCTTGAATTTCATCTTTTTCTTTTTTTTCTCTCATTATCGAGTAGCCTATATCTAAATAAATTACTTCTTGAATTGATTCGGGGTCTGTTCCACAATGTGTGGTCGCTACGCTTTGGGAGTGGTAAGTAAGTAGCTACCAGAACAATATTGCAATGCGACTCATCAATCACAGAGGATGGCCTTCGTTCGAAATCGCCTCCAGCAACAAGGAATGGCCGTCGACGATGCGCCCGAGGACGACGATGTCAGAGAGACCTATAACTTTGCGCCCGGAAACATCGGGGCTATCTACCGCTCTGAGGTCTCGGCTCACGGCGCAGAAGCCGGGGGAGAGGCGAGAGGTACAGAGGCTGGACAGGAACCAACAGAGACAGAGCAAGAACC
Source organism: Aspergillus conjunctus (assembly GCA_027569095.1). Taxonomy (NCBI): domain Eukaryota; kingdom Fungi; phylum Ascomycota; class Eurotiomycetes; order Eurotiales; family Aspergillaceae; genus Aspergillus; species Aspergillus conjunctus. The sequence continues at coordinate 25,417 of JAPDEL010000101.1, read as the reverse complement.
GTCCGTACGTTACAAAATCCAGGGAATGAAATGGGGGCTGGTCCCTTTCTGGACGAAGCGCCAGCCAGATTACGGGTCTCTCATGCGAACCATCAATTGCCGCGACGACTCCTTGATTGATGATCGGGGTATGTGGACATCGATGAAGCGTAGGAAGCGCTGCATCGTCATCTGCCAGGGGTACTATGAGTGGCTGAAAAGGGGACCGGGAGGTAAAGAACGGATCCCGTACTTTACGCGACGTAAAGATGGGGATTTGATGTATCTGGCTGGTCTCTGGGACTGCGTGTCTTATGAGGGTAAGTTTGATTAATTCCATCTGTCAGAACGTCAGGAGGCCTTGAATTGACCTGATTTGAGGGAAAGGCTCCGAGGAAAAGCTCTACACGTATACCGTTATTACAACATCTGCACATCCATCAGTGCAGTTCCTTCATGATCGGATGCCAGTAATCCTGGATCCGAACAGTGAAGCAATGAAGATCTGGCTAGATCCGCATCGGACAACATGGTCGAAAGAACTGCAGGCCATTCTCCATCCTTACGAGGGTGGCTTGGAATGTTATCAAGTCCCCAAGGAGGTCGGGAAAGTCGGCAATAATTCCCCGGACTTCATAGTCCCGATAAGCAGCAAAGAGAATAAGAGCAATATCGCAAACTTCTTTGCGAATGCGAAGAAGAAATCTAAGCCTGAGGTTGAAGCTGACAAGCAGCCAAGCACAACCGAAGAACATGCAACAAGCCAGGAAGCTACTTCTAAGCCCGTATCATGTGTCAAGCGGGAGCATTCTCAAGATGCCGAAACGGCAGAAGATGAGGATATTAAAAAACAAAAGACCCAGTCATCTCCAAGTCCTTCACCTAAGAAGCCTTCTTCACCGGTTTCTTTAAAAAAGCAGCAACCCCCTCGTCAAAGCAAAATGCGCAGTGCTACCCACAACCAGAAGCCTGTGAAGAAGGCGGTGGGAAAGAAGTCTTCTACACCTGGAATTCAGCGAATCACAAACTTTTTCTCAAAGTAAGAAGTAATGAGTATCTCATGATGGAATGTTTCTATGATTTGATGTCCCTAGTTTGGTGGGAGTTTGAGGATATTTTATACTGTGAAATGGGTTCAACAGTGCAAGAACTGCAGGTGCTAAGCTCGAACACTGAGGGTGGGATTATTGGCTAACAGCATCCTTGCATAGCTGCGCCTGAGTGGAGAGCTAGCTCAGCTTGGTCAGCCTGTCGGTGAAAGGCCGGTCATTGAAAGTTCCTTCCGACCTCTCGGATGCCGTGGGAGTCTACATGACATGGTTATGGAGTACGGGGTGTGCGGCAAAGTTTCGACCCAGCTCATTTCTGTGTTTCCAGATTGACTATCTAGGATCGCCGTCAGTACCCGCATGAAGGTTAATTAGTCCTTGGTAACTCGTCGCTTGGCTCTCTGCATGTGAAAGAGGTCGGTTCTAGATGCATGCCAATAGTATAAAACTACGCAAGAAGCTAGAGCAAGGTCGAATCAGCTGGTGGATGTCTGACTCCCCCGATGGTTCCGGCGAACCCTGGGGCTCCGAAGCTCACTGGGACGAGCAGCGAGCTGCGGTTCATGGATCAGATAAGGAAGATAGACCCCAGGTGTCTCAGGGACACTGCAGGTCCGTTCCTGAATTCTATTTAGACCTTGCTAGTCATCCTAGTCTAAGGACCCTTAAGGCCTGGGCAAATAATACGGTCAAATCTGTTGCAGATCTACAAGATGCAAATCTTTCACAATTTTGAGTCTGGTAAATATCAAGTATGGCAATGTGGTTGGTGAGGTGATTTGTATGTAGTAAATAAACACTGAAGTGACCATCGCAATTGAGGTATGGAGTGAGGTAAACTAAACTATATATTGGAATGAGTGTAGCCAATTTAACCCCATGCAAGGAGAAAGCCTTGAACACTCTCCCACAAGACCATTCCATTAGTCATTGTAAATTGTTCTCATGACATGAAGAAATATTAAAGAAGACAAGGTGAAGGACTCTCACACCCTACAACACCCCATAAGGCCTCTCGGTAAGGAACAAGTGATTGGGCTGCGATGATCAACTGCGCGAATTACTGTCCCTGACAAGATGCCTCATTTGCGGGCCACGGTCATTTACAGACATAGTAACATACTTGTTTTTGCTTTATTACTTATTATTGAACGGGATGGATTTCTCTATTCTCTTGAGGCATTTTCATGAATCATTCCTTAAACTTGAATTTAATTTTATTTAGATTTAATGATTTTGGGGGACAACTGAAAGTATTCCTATCAAGATGGAGACCAACGAAGATTACCCGCGGCCAAAAAAAGAAAAAGAGCCACAATACAAGGTGGAAATTTTGCAATCCCTCCATAATACCTCACCTACTGAGTCCTTCAGATAATACGTACCTGCTAGCGGAGGTCGTCCTATCGTCGTCTCCTGGCAGGCACTTTGAGGACTACCGACCACCCAAATAGAGTAACCGCTCGCCCACCTTTTTTGCCTTCCTTTTCCCATGCTTGCGACCCAAGACGAAAAGCAAGTGCGAAGCGAGGTAGGATTCGAGAAAGCCAAATCGTATGACTTTTTTAATTTTAAAATTTTTTTTTCGGTTTTCTTTACTACCTACCTAGGATCTACAGGCATGTGTTCACAGCCGGGTCATAAAAGAGACAAAAAATCGTCTTATTTTCCCCTGTGTCCTGATTCGGCCCGGTTCCAGTCAGCGCAGTTTGTCATGGCCTGGGAAGACGGACCAACCAGAGGCTTCTGATAAGCAATTCGGTCGTGTGCGGAGCAGCAGAGATCCGCCCCAAATCACTACGTGCGTTTCGACTCGCGGTGTATTATAATACCGAGTGTTATTATTTGCTCGGTCTACTCGCTCGACGACCGGGGGTTTCTCGTGTAGTTACTAAGAGGAACATTTGAGGGTTATAATTAGGGATTTTCCGGGCAAAGATGGGGTACTTTGGCGTCTAAGGTATGCATATGACTGTTCTCCCCGCTAAATCGATCATGTGTGGCCCGGGTCACCGCGATTCTCCGTTACTCTTGAGCTTCCTCGGTAGTCGAGGGCTCAATAATGAATAAGGGAATAATACCTGGGCACCTACGGAGTAGTATCCGTTCATGATATCTGCGACTTGTGGGAGGATGACTGTCCCGATGTTGTTGGTCAGTGACTCGCCTTGAGCACTATTCTTGGCTTCAAAATGCCAAGCCTTTATTCCCCAACTGATTGCGGAAAACAGGATCAAGGCTTTTTTGATCGAATGTACAAATTAACATTCGAGATAGATAGATTTAAGCTATCTTGGTCAAAGCGAGAGCCATGATCTCATAACCCTATCAGTTCGAAGAGATAACACCTAGTCCATGCTCAAACTCTGGGGAGAAGTCATGGAGTGTCGTAGTGATGATGTTGATGACGGAGGGATGTGCACCACCACAGGGCTGATCACAAAATAGTCACTCGGGCAACGTGACTTTACGGAGCGACAGCCACTTAAAGAAGAAAAAACGGTGCTGATTCCTGAAACTCCCGACTTCATCTTCTTGTCATTTGCTCTCGCAGTTCTGCCGAAGGGAAAAGACCCATGGCCCGGGCAAGGGAGCGATTTCAGTTTTCAGATCGACAAGAGGGAGAACGGCAAAGGTTAAACCAAAGTCATGATTAATTGTCACTGGAGTCGCCAAAGGGACAAACTGGAAGAAATGGAGACGTCCTTGATTATTCAAGAAATACTGGATTTGTTAATTGATGGTTGGTTACGAGAGAGAACCTGCCAGTCGAGGCCGGTCTCGGGGCTGGTCGCCGTCCTGACTGGGCGGCTCTCTCGCGTCTTCGCTTTTGCGCCTTTCGAGAATGTTTTGCCACGCCCCACTATTGGAGAGGCCTTCGGCTATTGGTGTGAACCAGAGTTTCTGATTTGGTTTATTTTTGACCTTCTCGAAAAATGTTCCAGTTATTTTTGTGTGCGTGAATTTTGTATGCGAGGTGTAAAAGTAAGGTTTCCCATGTTTCTGTAAGTTGAATACCAATCCGCGTAACACTGCATTATTATTCGGCGAGCGAGATCTGTCTCCTCCTGCAACTCTCCTGACTTTAATTGTGTGTATCTTTTTGGAAATGGTCTGGAATCTGGATGGGAAATAGACTCGATGTTATTGCTTTTTCCATGCAAGGAAATCAATGGACTTTTTTCCATCCATCGGCAGGCGCGCTCTGATCCACCCACGCGATGCATGGCGGGGTTTTGCTCTTTGTGAGGGGCAGTGGTTGATAAGGAATTCCAGCGCTATGATTCTTTCTGATAAGTGGCAGGTACGAGAGAAGACAAGGTACCTTTTATCTTTCCCATCTAGAACTGTACCTCCAGATCTGAGCTGCGTAAACATAATTCTGCGGCGGACAAGAGCTTCTCCGGTGGAAAGCGATAATTTACCATTCCCAAGGACACCTCTCAAGTATACTCCAACGACGTTAAATTTCTCTGTTCTCCTTCTCCAACTCACCAGATAAGTGAAAAAGATACGGAGAATTTAATGATTTCCGACCTGACAGCTAGCTCCTGTGGCGGTGATATCCAACCCATCGTGCCCCCCCTGCCAATAGGAGTTGAAACCCGACCATGAGACGCACCAAAACGCTCTGAACTAACTGCTCGGGTCCTGCAGTTGATATGCACAGGCGCCAACCCTGTGGTTTGATAATAGCTGTTAGCAAAATTATTTCGTTTCATTATCTATGGCGGGGGAAAACTTGACAGGACCAACAAAAAAGGATCGGACAATATCCTTCTCATTTTCCTCCTGTCAGCCGACATGATTGATATCACTATGGAGTACGATAGCCGTGCGATCAACCTTTCCTGTGCGAGGCGTTCCAAATCATAGGTGCTGTATTCGATCACCGTCGCGTGGGGTGGGAATTATCCGGGGAAATCTGCGCGGGTTCGAATGAAATTGCTGTGATTAATACTCTTAGTTATTAATGCTATTTTATATGCTTTCTAATTCGATCTGTCTAGATATCTGTTCCATATTATCATTGGCACTCCCTGCATGCTTTCTTTTTTATATATACATTTCGGGAGAGTCATTTTTTGGGGTTCCATCTTCCCGATGCGGAAGATTCGTCTCCAAAAGACACTTTCAAGTTACAACTGTTGCATTCGCCCAATGGTATGGTATGCTCGAATTTAATACATATGGGATGAATAGTAATCAATCCAATAATAACCTGTCGTTTTGATCTATCTCGACTAGCGATTCAATATCAATCCTTGTGCCTCGTCGCAAAGTATCTGGAGAGCTAGAACCTGTGCCGTCCTGGTGTTGGAAATGGTGGCGTAACAAACCCTGGTCTTACCTGCAGCCTTGCCGCATCATACAACAATGCGCCTTTTTTTTTGTCTTCGCGAAGACAACATCCGAGCTAGTTGAAAAAGGGAGAAAATAGAAGGAAGGAAGCAAAAGAAAAGAAAATAAAGATGGGAAGGAAAACTCAAAGCCTCGGAAATCAAGATCAACTTGCGACAATTCAATGCTGTAGGCGCGGTAAAATGCTGTATTGGTGGGAATGGTATTACGGATGCATGCCTAAAAAACCGGAAGCGCCTGCACCGCCCCGATGATTACGGTAATTTTCAAAAAAGTTTTACCTTCTGAGAGAATTTGCCTCCTCCCCCCCTCCTCCTGCCCCCCCAAAGGAAGCCTTCCTTCCGTTCTTAAATTTAAAAGATAGCCCCCCACCCACAGAACCACTTGAGACTCGCATCTCCGGTCTTTCTCCTCCTCACTCCACGATATTTCCATCCCTCTCCCTCTCTATTAAATCTCTACCCGTCCTTCCTCTCTTTCGCTGTTCTCGCAGTCAATCAGTCCTTCGATTGTGTTGTGTTGCGCATTTCTGTCCAATCCTTCTCATCGACTTTTTCTGAGTCTTTGAAATCTTGAATTCAAGAAACCTATTTCTTAACCCTCCACACACATACACACGTTCATCATGGTATGGCTCCTCAGACGATCCAGAAGGGATTCCGAGAAGAAGTTATTGCTAACAAATATCTTGCTGCAGCCTGAATCAACCGTCCTCTCCAACACTGCCAACGTGCGTTCATCCTTAGTCGATGACTCATTCAACCCACGGAGGCCTGGATGAAACAAATCATACTGACTTGTGTCCTTCTACAGCTCCTCAAGTACATGTCCCTTGACCAGAAGGGCAGCGTATTGGCAGAATACATCTGGATTGACTCCACTGGTGGCACTCGCAGCAAGACCAAGGTATGCAATGATTTTTTCTTTGGTTCCTCTTGCACAACACAATTGTGTTCGCATAGCTCGACACATGCTACAAACATCATGGAGATGTGGCTATCATGCAAGGCATGATCGGAGCAAAGCCCCTCAGGATGATTAGTTGGGGGTTGTCTTTGGAGCTGATAAGCCGGCGCACGGCCATTTTCGGTCCTGCACGTTAAACCTGCACCTGCATCCGCCCGTCACACGTGACCACCAATGACCATCCTTAAAAAAGATTTTACAGACTAATTTGCCCGGTTTCTAGACTCTCTCCAAGAAGGTCTCCTCTCCCGACGAGCTCCCCGAATGGAACTTCGATGGTTCCTCCACCGGCCAGGCTCCCGGTGACAACTCCGATGTCTACCTCCGTCCCGTTGCTATCTACCCTGACCCCTTCCGTGGTGGCGACAACATCCTCGTTCTCTGCGAGACCTGGGATTCCGATGGCACCCCCAACAAGTTCAACCACCGCCACGATTGCAACCGCCTGATGGAGACACACGCCAAGGAAGACTTCTGGTTCGGCCTGGAGCAGGAATACACCCTCCTCGGCACTGATGGCTGGCCTTACGGATGGCCCCAGGGTGGTTTCCCCGGTGCCCAGGGCCCTTACTACTGTGGTGTTGGTACCGGCAAGGTCTACTGCCGTGACATCGTTGAGGCTCACTACCGTGCTTGCTTGTACGCTGGCATCAAGATCTCCGGTATCAACGCCGAGGTCATGCCCTCTCAATGGGAATACCAGATTGGCCCATGCAGCGGTATTGAGAGTAAGTTGCTGCGACTCTGCTTCTCTTTTCTGCGTATTTGAGGTACTAATTAGTTGACAGTGGGTGACCACCTCTGGCTGTCCCGTTTCCTCCTCCACCGTGTTGCTGAGGAATTCGGAGTCAAGATTTCCTTCGACCCCAAGCCCATCAAGGGTGACTGGAACGGAGCTGGTCTCCACTCCAACGTCTCCAACATTTCCACACGTGCTGAGGGTGGCATGAAGGCTATCGAGGCCTACATGGCCAAGCTCGAGGCTCGTCACGCTGAGCACATTGCCGTCTACGGTGAGGGTAACGAGGAGCGTCTCACTGGCCGTCACGAGACCGGTAGCATCGACAAGTTCAGCTACGGTGTTGCTGACCGTGGTGGCTCCATCCGTATCCCTCGCCAGGTCGCCAAGGATGGCAAGGGTTACTTCGAGGATCGCCGCCCCGCCTCCAATGCTTGCCCATACCAAATCACTGGTATCATCGTCGAGACTGTAAGTTGATCATTGCATTCCTGTGGGAAAATTAAAAAACTAATGTAATTGTCCAGCTCTGCGGTGGTGTCTAAATGCCTTTCATATCCAATAAAAATGTGAAAAACATTTCATATTAGCGCTCGTATACCCTCCGGCGTCAACTGGGTGTAGAAACAAGAGAGCAGCTTGGCAGACTTTTTGTGTGGAGCAAATATAGATTTTTTTGTCCCTTTCTCACTTTTTATTTCCCCCCCCCCTTCTGAACGATGGAATTCCCGAGTTCCCCTCCCACTTACACTGAGATGCCAGAGCTCGTCTTTTGCGTTCATTATCCCCTGCTGGTTTGCATTCTAATTCTTTCCTTTCTGTTAATGTGGGTTATGTGTTACGTATAGCATAGAAGACTTGATTCAAAGGTGAAATGGACTGTCACCAAGGAAATGTGCCCCTTTTTGCTTTCCCTTTTTTTTTTTTTCACCTGACTGCAAGGCGGAGCAGAGAACCAAAGCTTTGGAAATACCGTCATTAGTACAGACTGTGTGAATATAACAATATCACTCATTGTGCAAACTTTTGTTTTGTAAAATACCGGCCTCCGCCAGTGACTTTAAACATCGCCCCCACTGTCTATCAAATCGTATATATGTCCAAAAATAAAGCATGAAGAACCCACTCTTCCATCCGATCCACTCTGGCTGGAGAAGGATGTCCCCCTAGACGCTCCGGCGGATAGGCAATAGGGTCGGTTAGAGGAGCTCCATACTTATCATTACTTTTATACAATACCATACCCTTCTCTACCGGGACCTCTTGAAGACCTTCAAAAGACCCGATCCCAGCCCATCCAACCCTCTCTGCTGGGCCTCCCGCTTCGCCGCCGCATCAACCATCTCATCATCCTGCTCCGTCCCAGACCCCGAACTAGCTCCGTCCCCTGCCCCTCCTCTCCTTCTCCCCCGCCCGTCAACAACTCTCACCAAGATATGCATCGTCGCTGCCGCAAGGATACTCCCGCACAGTATCCCCACCATTACCAGGTTACTCTTGCGGTATTTGGCCCGCCCCGTCGCCGCGGCATCACTGCTCCACCCGGAATACAGCGCGTATGTGGTCATGATACTACCTAGGTTGCCCCAGCCCGAGACGACGGCGACGGCGGCGGCAACGCCGACTTCGCCGTGGCGTGGCTGGAAGATCTCGGTGGTCCAGGTTGTGGTTATGGGGACGGTGGGGCCGAGGCCGAAGCCGACAATTAGGAGGCCGCCGTAGCGTGGCCAGGGGTTGGAGTCGGTGCCGGCGTAGGTGGTTAGGAGGAGGCCAAGGATTTGGAAGCAGACGGCTATAGAGAAGAAGATGGCGCGGTATCGGTGGAAGCGGTCGGAAATTGGCGTGAAGAGGAGGATGGCGATTAGGTCCATCTGTTTTTTTGTTTTTGAAATGTTAGTATAGATGTTGGTTGGGATGGGGGGAAGGAGGGGAGGGAAGTGAAGGGAGGAGTACAATCCAGATAGGGGCGGAGAGAAGACTGAGTTGGATGCCTGTCAAATCGGGGTTTATTCCCTTGATGATGACGGTGGCGTAGTTTTGCACTCCGATTCCTACGCCGACGACACCAAAGTACATGACGAGTAAGGGCCATAGGCGCCAGTCGAGCATGACTTGGAGCAGGTTGCGTAGGGTCCAGCGAGGACGCTGGTACACGCGGGTGAGATCACGGTAGTGGATTTCGGCGTCCCGTCCAGTTAGGGCTGGGGGGCTGCGAGGAAGCCATCGACTATATGTCTTTCTGCGGGGTGGCTCCTGGCTTGGGGGTGTGGGCCGGTCTGGGAGCCACCAGAGGAGACTGATGCCGACGGCGATGGCGACGATGCCGTAGACTAGGAACATCCATTGGAAGCCAACTAGACCGCGGTCGTCGTCCATTTTCTGGAAGCCGGCTGAGACTAACCCGACAACTGCGGCGGAGAGCTGCGCCGCGGTGTAGTACTGGCCCATCCGTTTGCCAATTCGCGAGGGAGGGTAGAAGAGGGTGAGATAGTACGCCATTCCGGGCCACATGCCCGCAATGACGATACCTAGGAGGAGGCGGAGGAGGCTTGAGAGTTTGGTGTTAGTTTACGAGTTGTTGGCTTGTATATACGAGGAAAGAGGATTGGTTGGCGGACGTACTAGAAGCTCCATGCGGCTTTCATGGCCGCCATGCAGCTGCCGATGATACCGACGCCAATCACGATGCGGCTCATCCAGACATGAGGGCTCAATCTCGTCATGACCAAGTTCGACGGCAGATCAAAAACCACATAGCATACGTAAAACAGGGCCAGGCCAGTAGATATCTGGTGCGGTGTCATGTGGAGAACGGATCCGAGATCATGGCCGGACTCGATATTCATCGTCTGTGCCAGGCCAACGTTGGAGCGGATGGCCGAGCACAGGAAGTATAGGACCCATAGTGGAGGGATGATGCGGAAGTCCAGTTTCCTGGAGGCTTGCGTTAGTCGTATCCTTTTCAAATAGGTCGCATAAGGATACTTACCGATAAATACGCTCAATTTGAGCGATATCCGGTTCGCTGCCGTTTTCCAGGTCATCGTGACTCGGTTGTCCCGATTCTTGGATGTTTTCGCTGTTGGGACTTTTACCCGCGCCGACCTCGGAACGGGGATCCACAACGGACATTTTGGTGTGTGTTGGTCTTGACTAGGACAGGGTCAGGATGCAACGTAACATGTAGATGGTGGGAGCCGGGGTAGGGAACAGACTATATATAGTTAGGACAGGCTTTCAAAAAGAAAAAAAAAATCTGGAGTGACAAAGAGACAAGGCGCTAAATTGTAATAACCCCGCACCCGATCAAACAAGCAGGGATTTTCACGACTAGTTTGATATGGTATGTCTTTGCTCTCACTATCAATGCTGGTATGGTCAGAGGGTCTATTAGCTGGAATGATTAGAAAGGCGTAGGAGAAGAAAAAGGTGCAATGGGAAGTGTTGAAAGGAAAGAAAAAAGCTGCGGGAAGTGTATGTGATGGAGAAATGCTAGAAGCTGGTTGGGGCGCGAAGAAAATAATAATAATAATTAACAAAAGGCCACAGGAGAGATAGGCATACCTAGGGAGAAAAGGCCATGATTCTCTCAAATCAATTGATGATAGAATGAAGAATTGGCCCAGATCTACCTTGATGTGCAACTATGGAGGCGGATGCTGGATGGCGAGTCAAAAAAGATAGCCCACCTGGTATGCTTATCGCGGAGGAACCAATCTACCGAGGATCTATTGGGATCGGCCCCCGAGACAGCTTTTTCCGATTGAAGTCGATTTTTTGATTTTCGGCCCCAATTTGTTGGGAGAGTCACGAGTAGGTGAGTCTCTAAGAACCGGGAAGAAGGCAGGTAGAGTTTGCAGAAGTTGAAAGTTAACCGGGAGAAGAAGAAGTTAAAATAAAAACGGTGGAAAAGAGTCCCGCCACTCAACCAACTTCAATCCAAGCAGAGGATGACTCACGAATAGCTTCACTTTCATCTTTACCTTTACCTTCCCTTCTCGCTTTCCGATGTCGGTGGTTTTGAATTTCCTACTATATCCCTCATAGACGACCAGCCTATCCTTTTTCTTTTCGTGATCCTCAACACCCCCCCCCATAGACAAACGCCAGTGCTCAACCAATCTCCCGAATCCCAACAAGTGGATCCTCTTTATGGATCTCGGTTCTGACTAATTGGAAGGTTAAATCTATTTTACTTATCCCTCCCCTACGTCTATAGCTTATGTTGAGATGGTTAACTGTCATTATGGTTATACTTCAAGAGTTAATTAGCGCTAGTTCTGATCTCAAATTACAACGGCCCAACCAATAACGCCTCCGGATGCGATCTTATCTCTTCTACTAGTAATAATCTTATTTCATCCTTCTTGACCCGCTAGGGTCATTTAGTAACAGGTAGTGATTATAGCCTAGAGTATGAAAAAGCCTTTAGACGGCTCTCCTAGGAAGAATATCTTCATATTTGTCTGCCAATATGCTTTAATAAGAAGCAAAAGGGAATGAATGCCTATGCTATACATATTTGTATCTGTACCTCATAGTAAAAAGATCTTAGAGATCTACAGATATATCCTTCGGAAAGAGGAGATTTTTCTAGAATAGTAACATTCACTAGGAAATCATCTAGTAACACAGCAAATGATCTGGGTATAAAATAGTCATTGCGTCGGACACCTCACTTCCAGCCATGTAGAATGAGCCAAGTCCGCGCCGAATAAGAAAATAACCGTAGGACTCCCCTCTTCATCATTTTCATTTTTTCCCATTATATGTAAAAGAAAATCCACTTCCCTCCTGTGTTAATAACACACTTATTGTGTCGCTCTCTATACTTTGAGAGAAAAAAAAAGTCAGTTAAAGTTACACCCTCTCGACCTTCTCGGTGCTGGCGTTGCCATCGCTCGAATCCTGCTCCTTGTTGGGGTGGTCGAGGATACTGGCGCGGCGAACAGCGTTGATGGCATCATCCTCGATATCATCCAGGGTGCGGAGAAGTTCGCCACCCTTGCCGTACATGTGAGGCTCTTCCTTGGCTTGCTTGACGAGCGTGAAGACGCTAGTGGTCTTGCGGAAGATGCGGTCCATTTCTTCGAGGGAGCGGTAAGCGGTCTCGGGGTAGAAGAAGTAGACGACGGGGAAGATGAATGCGTTACTGTGTCACTGATTAGCTGGGGGATGCGCTATATAAAGTATGAGAGAGAGAAAGAAAACTCACATGACGGCGAAAATAATGTAGGTCCGATACTTGATGTTCTCGAATGCGACAGGGGTGATCATGACCACCATGAAGTTGAAGATCCAGTTGGAGGAAGTGGCCAGAGCATTGGCCGGGGCACGGATCTTCAGGGGCACGATCTCAGCCGGGTAAAGCCAGGTCATACCCAACCATCCGATGGCGAAGAAGGTGTTGAAGACGAATAGGAAAACGGCACATGCCACCTTGGCACCGGAGTTTTCCGTTTGGCTAGCAGTGGCAGCAAGAACAACCATGGAGAGGGACATGCCGGCGGCACCGAAAAGCATCAGAGAGCGACGACCAAACTTCTCAATGGTGAAGACGGCAATCCAGGAGGCGATGAAGTATTCGGTTCCATTGCATGCGGCAATCAGTCGAGAGTTGATCATGGACATACCCAGCTGCTTCTCCAGCAAGATAGGAATGTAGTAGGTGATCAAGTTGATACCGGAAATTTGCTGGAACATCTGGTTGACGTAGGCAAGGACGACACGGTGGAAGTGACGATCCTCGGTGAAGGTGAACATGTCGCGAAACGACCCCTTGGCCATCTCCAGAACCGTCGCCTTGATAGCAGTGAACTCAGTCTCAAGGAAGCCAGGATCAGTGCCATCACCCATGAGAGCACCGAGAACGTCACGGGCTTCATCCTCTCGACCCTTGAGCACGAGCCAACGGGGTGACTCGGGCAGGAACATGACAAACACCAGGATAATAGCCGCAAAGAAGATCTGGAAAGCGAGGGGAAATCGCCAGGCAACCTCGTTGGGGTCGGCGTACAGCAGGCCAAAGTCGATCCAGTAACTGATGGTAATACCGCAGGTAATCATCGCACCTTCAATCATGACGAGCTGACCACGGCGGTTAGACTTGCAGCACTCGGATTGCCATGTGGGCACTGTCGATGTATTCATGCCGTTTCCTGGTAGCCAACGATGAGCACATGATTCTAGATTTTTCAGTGAGGTTTTGTAGCTCAATACTTACCGAAACCAGTTATCAGACGTCCAATGATAAACTGGGCCAAGTGGTAAGAGGTACATTGCAGCAGAGCACCAATACACATAATAAAGGAACCAAGGAAAATCGTCTTGCGTCGGCCAAGCCAGTTACCGACCCAGATGGTGGGAATCGAGCCCGCGAAACATCCGAGATTGTAAGCCGCTACAACGATACCTTTACAAGCCGAAAGTCAGCCAAACGAGTAAGCTCTGCAAATCGGGGTTCTTGTATTTCTCTACCTTGACGAGTAGACTGGTTGCTCTTTTCAGAGGACGAGAGGGCATCATAAGCGTCGCTAGATGTGTCAATGGTTGGGAAGTACTTGATGAAGGAATCCAGAGTTAAAAGACCACCGGTGACACCCTGGTCGTAACCGAACAGCAGGAAATCCAGACCGGCGATAAGGCCGATAGCGATTTGGAGCTTGCCGCCCTGCATGCCCAAGTATGAACGCGCCATCTTGAAACAGGTGCTGCGTGAGCCAGCCGCGAAGCTCCTGTTCAAGATTCCCAAAGCGGAGGAAGCGACTTATATGTCGAAGACGTTTGAACCAGAGCGGGGGTGTTTAACGCTGACTGATCCGAACGCGAACGGAAGAATCGTATATAAGTTGAAGGGGAAGATGGGGAGAAAGATGTGACAAGGAGGGAACGAACAAGAAAAAAGAAGAGATGATCAACGGGGGGTTGCACAAGGGAAGTGGATGGGGGTTTTAAATGAGACGTCGAGGCTCGCCATGCTCTTATTAGGGTACTGTTTCAATGACTGGGTAATTAAATAAAATAATGGAAAAAAATAATATAATAAAATGAAAACAATAAATCCAAGGAGTTAGTCAGAGGCAACCCATGGACGGTAACAGTGCGCGCGCAACCTGGAGAGCCGAAGCCTGGAGTATGGAGGAGCTCCAGTCCGGCTCCTACTGCGACGACAGCTAATGCTAGTACCATGGTGGTAAGTACGAGTAAGATGATGAGGGCAAACCAGCACCTGGCAGTGGTATCATGTATCATGTTTGGATGGCTTGGTATCGAAAACGATCGACTAAAAGACTCGGGCCCAGCCTTTAGGGCATTCACCCCGGTTTGGCAGCTCGTGATTGGCCTGGACCCCTGCTCACCGTCTCCACCGGCTGTCCATCTCCGGATCGAGTGGCATCTCGCCAACTTCCTAAATGGTAAACCACCCAGGAATCGAACTTTGAGCGTCTCTCCAGCTTCCAGAGTGCCTTTGGATTTCAATGAACGTCGGATTCTCCGTCTTCATCGCCATTGGTCACTCTGTCTCGAAAGGGACGTGGATCTTGCCTCCACTCAACCCAGGCACCACCCATCCATGCGGGTCAAGTCTACCCTCCCTGGCTAGTAAAAATGACGAAGGTGGTTGCATGACACCCGAGTAATTCACCTCCCAAAACTCCACGGCCGCCTTCCTTGGGGATCGGCGGGGGCTGAACTGGAGGCGTCGGACTAGTGAGCTTAGAGAACCCGGAGACAAGCAATGCGCCTTTTGCTTTTCCACCTGGTTTTGGATGCCGTCATAGCGCGGTTGCTCTTTGTCCTTGTCTAGCCTTTTCTGGATAATCCGAGGGAGACGGCTGGTTTTTACGGTTTTTAATTTTATTTTATGGTGATTCACCCTGGATGAGTTTCCAGGTTGTCTCGCCCAGTCGGAATTTATACTCTCCGTATCGGGCGATGCTACTATCTCTTGGATTAATTATCATGAGCTGTTGCTTTTCGATAGGTTGTCACGATGCTTGCCTCGTGCAAGGGATGATTTGAGTCCGCCTGGACGGCTGTCGAGGAATCAGTGGCAGCGGCTTGGCATTCCATTTTCGCGTGGCGCCTCGCGTGGCGTAAATCAAGGAATGAAAGATTATGATAAAGGAATTAACCATCACCACACTCTCTGAAAGAAACTTTGGATGGACAGAGGAACAAGGAAGAAAATAATTGTAATGGGTGGTGGTAGTAACATGACTGAAATTGGATTGTCACCGTTACCGTGCCCGTCTATCCGGACCAGATGTCGACTTGAAATGGGTCCGTCCCTCTTTTCATGAATCTGGGGTGCCGGAGACTCCAGATTTCACCATAGGCGTAGCACGGAGTACGAACAGGAGACTCACTCCAGATTTACATCTGATTTACATCTGACTCTCCAACATCATAATGCCTTGGTTGTTCCATTGTCATCGGGAATTCTCCATCGAGGACGAGATTCGACATGAGATTCCCAGTGCCTTTGTGTTTGTTTTTTATACGCAGCACCGTCGCGAAACAAACCGGAATTCTGTGCGCTTTCTGTCCCATGTCCTGTATAATTCCGTAATATTATCGTCGATGTGGAATCTTGAGCGCCATTTGCGTGTAACTCGTCGGCCTTGGTTGGTTTGGCGAGGAAATACTTGCATGGTTGCTCACAGACCCAGATGGAATTAATTTCTTGACATTGCTTCCTCCTTCGAGACTTTTCTCTCTTCATTTTTTTTACTCTCGGTCGATATATTTCCTCCTTCGGTACTGGATCGTTTGACATGTCCTCCTCAGTAAAGATGTGCGATCCAATTGTCGTGCGTCAATGGAGGGAAGAATCTCCACTTCCAATTTCCAACAGCAAAACAAAAAACTTGAAAGTCAAAGGACGAGGAGAACGAATCATCCAACGGCGTCAGTGGAGTCAACCTGCAGTCATCATGTGGTCGGCTGCAACGATATAGGCTTCTGGAAGGAACGAGAAATTTGGGCAAGTCTCATGATGGATGAATGACACATAAAAACCTTTTTTTCGGTTTACTACTTGATATGTGCGTCAGTTGAGTTTTTTTTTGATTTTTGGTTCCTTGCCTTCCATAACTTTTTGTCCTGTTGCTTGGGTCCCCCTGCGCCCTACCGAGATGGTGGCTTGCAACCTTAATTCGGGGGTTGTCGTGTTGGGACAACCAACACCGAGCCCTGTGCATTATTGCCTAGGGCCTTGGCGGGGATGCGCCATTGCTTCGATCGCCATTAATCCATGGCAGGACAAGACGCGACAAGACATCTAGCGTCTTGTTCCTCCCTATTACACCCAAATCCTTCCTCTCGAGGGATTCCCAAGCATTGTTTAGGCTGGACACAAGCAATGCCAACACCTCGCCAACAAACTCCCAAGAAAAGACAAAATAACTCAAATCAACCCTGTGTAGACGACTTCTGTTGGTTTTGCATGCAAATCGCGGGTGTTTCTCACGCTCATTACGACGGCCGAGTCCAACACGCCACCCGATTTTCCTTGCTTTCCCCTCCCCCGACTCCCCTCATCAGTCGGTTGTCTCTAACCCGCGTTTCCCACGGCTCGCCTGGACTCTAGAGTAACATTTGCCCCTTCCAAGTTCTTTCGGACTGGGAAGATTTTAGCCGGCACTGACCACTGCTAAACCGTCTATAGTCTAGCGCTGGCAGTCAGTGCTCCATCTGTACCACCCCGTGAGGCATTAGTATTATTCTTCATCCTTTATCCATCAAATAATAACGAATGTTGCTGCATTGTCGGCATGAAACTTGCACCCATCACAGCGCATAGCCTCTCAGCAACCGCCATTCCTCAGCCGTGGCTGAGGCCGATCACTCATCATCGTAATATTAAATAACACAGCAAGTCCAGAGCATCAACGGGACTTCCAGTTTAGGACTTCCCGGAGGCTCCTGTCACCTCTCTTTTTCCCCCAGTTCGATCGTCACTGCCATCTGCGGTTCCTAATAATAAGTATTAATGAATGAAGTCCACTTTCCCTGACCACGAGGTTTGGCTTCCACTTTCGACTGTCAGTTTCTTTTAACTATTTTCTCCTCTAACTCCTATCCCTCGTGCTTTGACCATCGATGATCGTATGAGATGCATCGACCGGAGAATGAAATGGTCAAAACTCCACGAGGCACAAAGAGTGGATCTTTTTCTTCCCCTTTTCGGGCTTGTCGTCCACGCGTGATCTGACAACTGCTCTGCTCACCACATGATGCAAGGGTGGATAATGTATAGTAACTATTGACAATCTGAGTTTTTAAGCGTAATCATCAATTCGCAGGTTATCCTCGGCCAATGCCGTCTTCTTAGGTGGCAAGATCGTGGTACAGAGTGTATAGTGACTGTTCGTGTGAGGATTATGGGGAACTACCTATACACTTCCCCACAGGTCAACTCCGATCTGGAAATGACTCGTCGCAAGACGGGGCTCGTCAGTGTCGTCACTCAATTTTGAAGCACTCATCACGAACACCGCCGTCGCATTCCTGTTTGGCACATGATTTGATCTCCAAATGTCTTACCTGTGCATTCTTTTCGATAGTTTTGAGATCGTTCCCTGTCTCCGCCACGGTATACTTCGACTTGCCGGAACACACGTCCAGGTCTAGAGTCCAGACTCCAGATACCCGCACTTGAACTCGAAATGATTACATACGAGAATCTTCAACTAACACTTTGTTTCGCGGTGACACCATATCCAATACCGACCCCTGCTCGATTCTGCCATCTGTTATTCTTCTGGTCTCCTGAGATCGCATGAACTGCGTGATGTCAATTTCGCTTTTAACTAAGCTTAAAAAGCTCACTCTCGGCAACGTCGCAGGGATGTCACATCAGGGAAATTTAAACTACTACTTACTAGGGATATCAAGTAGTGAAGTAGCTTCCAGCCTGTATCACAGGTGGTAGGATATCCAATCGGAAAATAACCAGGGTACCAAACAGAACTAACTCTACCTACTTATCCTACGAAGAAGTCTGAAGAAGACTAGAATACAAATGAGGTTCAAGAAAATATATACACCAAATCTCTATTCTATACTCCTACTAATATCAAGAAAACCTGTAACCTCCATGTATAGAATCAATCACGATCAAAACCCAAGTCATGGAAAAAAGACATCACTTCGATATTGGCAACTCTTCTCCCCTTCCAATCCTTGAAAATATATATCTCCCCCCTTCCTCCCTACATATGCCCATGTTGATACCCGTGTCGCCTACTTTCAAACCCACCTACATATCTACCTTATCATCCGCTCCTCAAAATCATCGTCATGGGTGATAGGTAGGTAGCAATACTATCCGTTACTCAATACAGAACACATCACCAACCCGACTTCGCCCCTTACAGAATGCTATTACCCACCTATAGACACGCTGTACGTCCGCGATGACAGAGGACAGTATACATTACATTCTCACCACAATGTTAATGCATGCATACATCCATGTCTGCATAACGCTTACACAGAAGCTTACGTTTTCTCTTCTGACTCTCACTGCAGATGATGTTATACGGCATAGTACAACGATGGATTTTTCTAGATGGGGTCTTAACTTCGATTGCATTGCGGGTGTGGTGTAGTTGGTTGTTAGATAAATGGGTGTTAGTTTCTAAGGTATACGTCACTGGGGATGGGATGGGATGGGGGATACTTTGGAAGTAGTAGGCACTCGGTCGAGAAAATGGGGTAGGATAAGATCTAAGACTTAGGTTCTGACTCCTGTGGTGAACGTGAGTCTGACTCTAAGGTAATACTCCTGGGTATAAACTATTTCAGAAGTACACTCCTACTCTGAACGCAATCAGCTCGTCCCATGAGTATGAATTAATTATTATTATTATTATCCTTTATTTCCCGAGGCCAACCGTTAGATGTCATCTTTCCGGACGAGATCCGAGCCGTAGGAGGGAGAAATTTTCCCGGTCCCGCTCTTCGAGGTAAAACAAGTTCAACAGTGGGGGCTTGGGGAGGCTTTTTTTTTTAAACTGGTTTTCAGCAACACGATAAGTTGAGAACTTGATCCGTCATTCCATTCGTGGACGGATAGCCTCCGATTAGGTCGGGGTCATCATTGCTCGGACAAAACATGAATCGATCCACTCGGGTCAGTAGCCACAGACATCACTCCATATGGCACAACTCGATTTCCACCACAACTCCATCTCCAGATAAGCAGGATGGTTGTTTGTAGTTACGAGTTATCCTTACCATCCGCCCTGGTTGGAATCCCATCCGCCTCCAGTGGTGGCGGGTTCCGCCGCTGGGGCATTGTATGTGGTGCCAGCGTCCCAGCTATCGGCGCCAGCGCCGGCTGCGTTGTCCTTGTAGAAACTGGTGTCGTTGTTATTGGTGTCCTGGCCGAAATCGTTGGTGGAAGGGGCTGCAGTAGGGCAGCGTTTGATGGTGTGGCCCACTAGTGGGAGGAAAGGAGCTGTTAGAAGCGGTGCTTCTGTCATCTTCGTGCTGGCAGCAAGGGGAACACTTACTCTCGCCACAGTTGTTGCATTTGACCTTGGACCAATCTCTCTTCTTGGGACATTCACGACTGAGGTGGCCGACTGCGTATCGTCAGTGATGATACTACCTTTGAGAAAGTCACAGGATGTATTGGTGCTCACCCTCGTCGCAGTTACGGCAGGTCATGGTCGAAACATCACGCGGCTGGTCACAGTCTCTTGCGATATGGTCCTCAGACCTGTCTTGTTAGAAGCAAGCTCAAAATAGAGTCATTCCATGGCTTACCCGCAGTTACGGCAGGTCCGTGGAGCACTGGCTTGAGGACAGTCTTTGGCAAAGTGTCCCACTGTGGCATGTAAATATAAGATCCAATATAGATTCAGAGAAACTAACTTTCGTTGCAGCGTTTACACTCCACGCCTTCGGCAGATCGGGGGTCAGGACAGTCGGCTGCTTTATGATCAGGCGCCCTTTACGATGTTAGCAGCTGTTTTCACGAGCCAGACGCAGAGGCAGCTACCTACCCACAGTTCCGGCAAGCATTTCTATCACGACGAGCTTCAGTGCAGTCACGAACACGGTGTCCGGAAGCATTGCAGTTGACACATTTAACCTCAACGCGCTCGATCAAAGTCCGCTCTTCCTGGCAGCCACGTGCAGTATGACCCATTTCTTCAACCCATCAGCACATCTTCGTCTTTTTAAATTCGCCAAAGTTAGACTTACCTCCGCAGTTACCACACTTAGGGACCTGGCGGTCGTAGGGCAAGCCGGCATCTTCTAAACGCTGGAGGTTCTCCTCAACTGAGCCTGGCCAACGCTCGCGGAGATTTGCACGCTGAGGCTTAGGACTGTAGAAAAATCCAACCACGTAGGTGCAATTCAGCTTTCCCTGGAGATTGATCAAGCTTATGCAATCGTTCACCTCACGTTCCTAAATTTGTAGACGTGATGAGGAGCGCAATATTATACAAGGGGTTGGGTAGCTCACCATGGCAATAAGATGGATGTTGAAATTGTCCCGGCGCATTTTGTTTTCAACATCCGCGAAAGTAGCGTCAGGGACTGCTTTGGAGTAAACTTTGAGGCCCTGGATTTTTATCAGCATAGTGAAAGAGCTGGAACGGCAACAGATTGAAGTACCTCGCGGAAATCTTCCAAATCTCTTTCACTGCTAGCCTTCTTCAGAATCGCCCACGCTTCTTCAGGGAGCTTATCCGGGATATTGTTCAGATCGAACTTGCGGTTTTCTTTGCATTCCATGGTTTGATGGCCTGTTTACAGCTGTCAGTATGATACTCTCATAATGCCTGGAATATACCTGACATTACCTTCCATCTTGCAGTTTTTGCACACATCAGGGGGTCTGTCAGGACACTCAGCCGCAGGATGGCCTTCCTTTTCGCAGATGCGGCAGGGGCCCTTGAAAACGCGAGGCTTTGTACATTCTCCTTTGGTATGGCTATGGCATGGTGAGTCGGAAGACACTTGGGTTTATTTGCAAAAAGTAAATGTCTTTACTTACCCTTCCTCACCACAATTGAAACATGCCATTCCCTTACGAGGCTCAGGGCACTCGCGAGCAAAATGGCCCTCACCCCCACAGCTATATTATCATGTTAATGGCAGGGTTACTAAGCGCGAAGATGTTCGAGTTGGTACGTACTTGCGGCACTTGTTGTCATTTTGTGAGCCGTCATCACCACCAGAAGTAGGTCCGAACCCGTCACCTCCAGCAAAGTCATCTTCGGTACTGAAGCCACCAGGGTTGGTATTTTCGTCGTTCTTGAAGCCTGTGAATAGCTTGAGTGATGAGTATGACTTGAAAGGTAGGCGAGGCTTGATGGAACAACACAAGAACCACGTTGCGTATGCGTGCGCGTATGCATGGGTAAATGTGAAGACATCCATAGCGACGAGAGAACACGTACTTGAACCATGATCCTCCCAATCACCTCCTCCTTCAGCGGACCAGCCCGCCATCTTGCTTAACCCGTTTGTTTGTTGTCCGAAATGGGGGTTCTGTTAGAGATATTTGTTTCAGTAAGCTTGTGTGGATGGAGAATTGAGGACGTGTCGTAAACGAAGTGACTCGGTTTTCCAAATTTCGATCAACAAAATTCATATGGATAGTATAATTTTCCTCATTGTACGGGTATGGGAGAATGAAAGAGATACTCACCGATGTGTAGTAGGTTGGGAGGTGATGGGCAGGAACTTTTCCTTCAAGACGAAGTTGATGAGGCAAAAAAAAGAAGAGGATGGAAAAAAGAAGAAGGGAAAAAGAGAGTAATAGAAAGAGATGGGGGGGGGGGTTGAGGAGCAAACGAAGTTGGAACACTTTCATTCACTCAACTTTTATGCTCATCTCTATTTATTAACCTCAATTTACACATTTTCTCTAAGAGAACCTTTTCTTTGTAGCAGCTACTGTGAATACTTTGCATAGTATGCATCATCTTAAGTTGATACAGTATTTATGAAATGATGAAAAGAGACTGGGAGGGGAAACATTTCTAACTTATTAATATAGGCTAGCTTCAGGTTGTAACTCAAGAGAAACTTTTATAATATAAAGATTAAAACATACCAGGTTTATAATGGTGCAATAGATAGCAGATGGAGAAGACTGCATATACGCCAATCCTGCAGCCAAGATAAGGCTATAACACCTGAAAGATACCAGTGCAGCAATGGGGACACAAAAAGCTTAGGCTAAGCTGCCCACAGCAGAGGGAAACTTTAACAGTCAACCCTTCTTTAAAGGGGCCAGTACCTTAAAGACAGTTTCAATGACGGAAGTCTTCATCTCCCTCTCTTGTTCCAACTCCTTTATCTGTTCCCGGAGTTGTATGATCTCATCAGCTTGCTTGTTTGTTAGTTCTTCTCGCTCCTTTATCTGTTCCTCGAGTTGTATGATCTCATCAGCTTGCTTGTTTATTAGTTCTTCTCGCTCCTTCTGCTTCTGCTCCCACCACCTGAAATATTCAAAAGGAAATGCGGGTGGCTCTTTGGATAATTGCGCGGGATCCTTCTGGTCCTTTAAGAGAGGGTTGGGATTATCTTGTGTAGACATAGCTACCGGGCTTGGGGACTGTTGGACAACTCTCACGTCATGAGTAGACACAGCCGATACCATAGGTTGGTTGGTCCCATGTGAACCAACTTGTATTGGGGAGCGAGATCTCCCTGGAACAGCGATTGACGTGGTACAGTTTTCTTGATTTGACGTGGAGCCTTGCCCTGCTATAGCTGAAGGAGTAGTTCGGCTGCTGCCACGCGAGCTGCCCCTAGGAAGAGAGTCTGGCGTTGGTTGTATACCTGTCTGTGGCAGGTTACTCTTTGCTGGGGGCGGCTGAGAGTTCTGAGCTGGTAGAAGAGGCTGACTTGTTCCATCTGAGCCTGAGACAAGCCTAGGCGCCGTGAGAAGGGGGTTGACTGGAGAGCGACTCGGATTGCCGGATTGGTTACCAGCTGGGATTCCAGTCTGCTGTGATCTTGGTATCTCTTGTGGATTTACATTCTTCGGGGGGTTGTTCTGTGTTGGGTGTGTGCCCTGGCCTTGAGGTCTGCGGGGCGAGATGGACTATATCAACGGTCAACAGAGTGAAGTTTTTAACAATGACTGTGGATTTCACTTACGGGACTCAGCTCTCCACCATACTGAACATCCAATATTTCCCCCTCGTCAGAATCCGATCCACTGCTGACAGGCTTCCTCTCCAACCTGGGTTGTTTAGGGACACGCGCTTCAGCAGTGGGAAACTGTGTGGACCGCTTCGCTTTCTGTGCTTGAAGGGGGGGGACCCGCTTGTCCTTATTATTGTTCATCCTCCGTTGGCGATCCTCTTTCTCCATACGCTTCACAAATCAGCAAATGCTATCCTTGAAAATAATATGCAAAGTCTTACCGTGAATTCGTGGTAGAGGGAGTGCTGGGTACGCTCGGGGAAATAATTTAACTATAAGCCTGTGTAAGTTGAGGAATACATGCCACGAAGGAGGTAGCGAGTGAGCAAACTCGATCAGCATGAGATAGAACTTACCTGGTGAAATTGAGGCCAGCTTAGTTCCCTATGCTCGTTTCGAATCCTCCACAGTTTCTCTCTTTCTGGAGGATTCCACCGAGCCAGTTTGCCTGAACCTCTGCTCTTATCTAGCATCTCAGATACAGCAACTGGGGATACTTCAAGAAGTCAAGAACGCTTTTATACCAGTCAAGGGTGCATGGGTGCCTGAGGAATTGATTTTGCTCGTCACTTTACTTTCTCTCCTTTTCCCTAGGTCCTCCTCTGGACTTTTTCTTTTCTTTTTCCTGCAGCACCAAATTCTCAAGGCAATATTCGCAAGGATTTTTAATTAAGGAAGGGGCCCCGATTCCTGCCTTGCCAAGTGCCCACACGCGCGAAAGGCTGAAATGTAACCTTACAGCCTCAGATAGCCCCTTTTGTCATGACAACGAGAAAAAGAGACCAAAGTACGTTAAGGAAATATTTCAGGAGACAATCCAAACCACGAGGACTCGGTACAAATTTGGAATAATGCAGGACTCGGTGTTTCTTGTATGTATGGGGAAATCTTGGTGGCTGAATTCACTGGAGGGGAGGGGAGAACAATTTTTGTTTTAACGGAGACAAAGAGAATACATCTATAAATAGCAACAAATAGGATTAGTTGATCCTCACAAAGAATGTCTAGGAGAGGGTTGGCAACTTTTGATTATACCAGAGTGTAGAGTCAAGTCCTCACCTGGATCAAACAAGGCATCTTGGAAGAGCGCCCTGTTATCTGAGCGCTCCATTGAGTGGCTCACCGCTTGATCAAGTAACCAAAGTACGGTCATAAATAAATCAGTATTCCTCGTCAGATACGAGAAACGTTTGGCAGGGGGGTTGCTATATGAGAACGGGTTATGGGCGGAGGGTGTGAACACTGATAGGGAATGTTATATCTATGGGTGAATCCAACATAATGTCCTGAGTGAGTTCAATGTGAGTGGATAGACACGTTCAAATGCCTGCATGATTTATAACACTAGTTTCAAGACGAGCTGATCCCTCGTGACACATTATTTGGGGCGCGTGTGGATGGGGTTCCGTTAGAAATTGATGCCGCAGTCAACCTGCATATTCAGCTCGCAGAGAAAACAGGCAACAGCGGCCAAGGGAAAAACAAAACACCTTTTCAAAGGAATATCTAATATTGCGTGATTTGAGATAAGGATTTGTCTTATTTATTTTTTTTAAAAAAATATTTTTTCCTTCAATGGGGAGGGTCTAATAAGACCAAGTTATTGTACTTTGTGAGACCCAACAAATTAAATCTAGAGTTGAACTTGTAATGTGCATGATAGATTACATTAACATCTTCAAAGCTTGCAATATAAGCATATCTTTCTAGACACTATTATCACTGGTTAAACATATCTCAAGGTATAATATCAATGGTGTTATATTATAGGGGTAACCTGCTAGGAATATGCATGAGGGATGGTACTTTTGCTTTAACTTGCAGAGTCGCAAGTTGCAAGTTGCAAGCTGAAACGCCAACCACCCTTACAAACTCCACTCCAGTATGTAGCTCTCGAAGTTATAATATTTGTGAGTCAATATTCCCCTCTTTTCAATATGGTAATAGAAGGAAGAGAAGATTTGATGAATTATTATCACTTGTTAGATTGGTGGTGCAACTTGTAAAGAATTGATAACGTAATCCACACCCGAGCTGCGCACCCAACCGACCTGCGCACCCCCATCGAATTCGACCGACTCGATCGAATTGAAGCCATTCAAACAGCCACCATGCCACCAAAAAGGACTTCTAGGTCAAA